>PNEQ01131207.1:41352-55087 GCA_003012365.1 Medauroidea extradentata
GTACGTTCAGCTTATCAAAAGATTACTGGCTTTTCCTTGTACGCGAAGCTACTGCCCTATTTGACTAAGCCAATAAGAATACCGCTATTTTAATATTTGATGCACGTTATTGGTCTATAGACAGCTACGTTGTGTCAGTGTTTTCAAGGCTATGTTGGCACAAAACATTTTCGCGATATACCATCATCTCTACTAATGAATCATTTTTGCTATATTAATTTTGAATTTAAGTGTTTATTGGTGTTAATCACACATGCATGTTTTTAATTGTAGGATTAGACGTATATGAGAAGGCGAAAGCCTTAACTTCACTACAAACATAGTCCTTAAATAAATAAACAAGATAAATACTGCGCATTCGATAGAAACCTATATAGTTTGATAGAAAAGATTATTAATTATATAAAACACAGATGTGTCAAATTTAGTTTATTTTAATTCAGACTGTTGTATTCAAATAGGAAAATACATGGAACTACTTACTACAATTCGCTGCCAACCGTACAGGCAGTAAGGCAACTAGAGTTAGTGTTGAAGTATATTCAGTAACGGCTACTGATTTTTTTCAAAGGTTAAATCTTTACTGCTCACTTTATCCCGATCGACCTATAGCTAGAGGTACGTAAATTTCGCAGATACATTCCAGGTCAGGTTGAACGCCAATTATGTATACTTCATTGTCATGTCTGTGACTTGCTGGCGGCTGTTACGAAACGCGTTTGACTACTGCAAGCCAGTAGTAAACAAGGAAATAATGCGAAGTGCTATCGCTTGCTACCTGCTTGTACGGTTATAAACCAATAGATAATCGATTGTGGCCAGTGGGTGTATAGGACTGACAAGTTTAGGCTGCTGCCAGATGAATCCGCGAAATTGACGTACCTCTACCTATAGCTAGACACACTGGAAAATCGTGAAAATGTTAAAAATAGTCTCCAGTAAACTGTATTATATTAACCGTGACACGTGTGAACAGTTTTGGGACAAATCACACACGCTGTGTGTCCAGGCTGTACAGTTCTAACTGGGCCTGTTGTAGAGAGAAAAAAATGCTACAAGTAAACAATAGCCAATGTTGATACGAAACATTCAGTGTTATATACATCACGTTGGAGCCTAGCAAGCAGTCAACTATTCCCGCGATTTTCCAGTGTCTCTGCCTATAGCCAATATCGATATAACACCTTAAGTGTTATGTAAAGCACGTTGGAATCTTCGCCAGACAACAACTACTACAGCAATGTTGGCACACCAGCACAAGATATTCTGTCTGGAGCCCGCGTGCGTACATAATCGCGATTACTACCTGAAACAAAACGTGTTCGAGGATATTTAAAACCGACTGATTGTCTGAACTGAGTGTATAATTATTTGTAGAGAACAGAACATATTTCTTCGTAGGTATTGATTTAAATCAATCGTAACATTCTAACTGTATACCGTTGAAAAATCAGAAATTTGGTGTTTACAAACCTTATAATTTGCATGTACGTGTACGGTATAAGTAACAAGAAACTAGATCTTATATAATTGCTGTTTCTTTGACGAATCTGGAAATGCCTGGATTGAGAAGAAAGTGTAAAACAAAATGATCACTTGAACACTACTACGATACGCCACTGGTCTTCAGTGTAATGTATTCATTTCCGAGGCTATTCTGTCGTTACTGATGTCTCCATAGTTGAATGGGTAAATGCTAATTCTAGTGCTCTACGACTAAACTATAGGCGGTTCGGGATAAAGTGAGCACTCAAAAAAGCCCTGCTAATGTTCTATTTTCAGCCAATATGTATCTCTCCGCGCGTACCTGCTAACAACGGGACATGTCTAACCTCTCTGGACATGTCACTTAATGCATGCGCGTGTAAGATAAATTGTTCAGTCATTATGAATCGATACAGTTTAATATAAAAGGGTTTATTAATTATATAAAATACAGTTATGTCGACTGCGGTTGATTTTGTTTCAGTATTATTGTATTTAAATATGAAAATACACGCGACTATTTTGTTTAATTTCGCTACCAACCATACAGGCAGTAAGGGTACTATAGGTAATGTTGAATTACATGCAGTAACGGCTAGTGATATTTTTCAAATGTTAAATTTTTAGTGTCACTTTATCCCGAATGACCTGTACTGTGAATCGTCTGTAAACAGCTTGAACGTGCCACGTGACTATCGGCCAATCACACAAGGCGTAGGAAGCTGCATTGGTTTGGATAATACGCTGACAGAATAGATCCTCGTGCTATTTCACTATCTCCAACTATAATTAAAGATGATTGTTTATTGCGGGAAAACTTGACTGTTTGCTGTATTTCAATGTACGTTCAACTTACCACAAGATTACTGGCTTCAGCTTGTACGTTGAGCTGTTACCTTATTTGACTGAGACAATCAGAATGCCGTCATTGTAATATTTGCTGACTGTTTTAGTCTGCAGGCAGCTACGTTGTGTCACACGTATATCAGCCAATTGCATGTTACAAATAAAACAACAGCGTATTCAAGAGTGTGTTGGCACAAAATGATATATCGTGAAAGTGTTTTGTGATAACATGCCCTTTAAATCCTGTAGTTTATTGCAACACATATGATTGGGTGACGTACGTTTGACACAGCAAAGCTGTCTGCATACCAGTAACATGCATACAATATTACAATAACGGGATTCTGATTGGCTCAGTCAAATAGGGCAACACCCCCACGTACAAGCGAAAGTCAGTTATCTTCTGGTAGGCTGAATGTGCGTTGAAACCCAGCAAACAGTCAAGTTTTCCCACCATCTTTAACTATAACATAACCTCTAATACGTGCGGAATTTTTAGTTAAGGGCTTGTTCCCGAGTTTTTTTCAGACTGGTGCCAATAACTCAAATATTTTTTAACCAAAAGTTTTGAAAAAATTTGAGTCAATGTGCAATCACATGATGCACAATACTGTGGACGCGTTTTTTTTTAAATAATGTGCCATTCGTCAACAAAAAAATAATTCCCTTCATTTTTGCTTATTTTCACGACGAAAAACGTGATACTTTGGGTAATGAAATTTAAAAAACAGTTCAGTATAATTCTACAAAAAAATCCAGCTACAAATTATAACATATAAGTGTCAAAACTGTGCAGCGAAATATTGATATGAGTATTAGGTAGCAATAAAAAAATATTTTAGAAATCTCTGCAAAACTCCGTAACAAGGCCTTAAACTCGATGAGGAATGAATTTGAAAATGTCTGACGTTGATAATACGGAAGTGCTGTGACGTGCATCAGACGTCCCCAAGGCACAGACAAGCAAGACTTACCCCCTACCTCCCCTCTCCCTACAAGCGTAGTGGTGCCATTGTAATCGGATTGCTGGGACTGTGCACGGTACAGAGGGAAGATGTTCAAACTGCCACAGCATCCCTTCATACTTCTCTAGACTAACACCCTCCCTCCCTTGTCTACAATACAGCGAGTCTTCTTACCTTCACCCTCGTACTGCGTCTGTAGCGCCAGATGTCTGCGTTCACCCCCTGCAACCTCTCAACCAGCTCGCGACAAGTAATAATATTTACTTTTTATTAGCTGCACCTTTTTCCCTTTTTTTAAAAAATTACATTCCCTCCGCGTGCCCTTCCCGAAATTGCACCGGCGCATTCCTGTCTTCCCGCCGCTGGCGTCGTTTGCAGAAACATTCATTATTGACATTTCATTAGATTTGCATAGGCAACTTGCCTTTTTTCTCTCTCGCCCCGGCCGCTTTTCGAGCAGAAGGGAAATTTAGTTTCGACAGGCTTTGTGCTCCAGCGGGAACGGTATTATTTTTATAATGTTGGAAAAAAACCTGTGTGACTTCATCAAGTGGAAGAGGATTAAATCCGCACAATTGACATAAGGCGTGCCACGACTAAGCTGCGAGAGAGCGAGACACCATAAAGGAAACAAGAGAGTAGTCTGAGAGAGTATATGAGATAAAAGGAGAGAGTCAATGATCTCTGGTTTTTGTTTGATTCGCGATCTACAAATAAACGTTCGCAAATTGACCAGTGTAAGAAACCTAAGTATTTTTTCTCTTCCGTATTCAAAACTGAACGATGAATCATCACGCCGACAAATCGGTAGGGAATTTTATAAGTAATTCTACTTCGATTTGGCCTTCCAACAAGCGAACCTTTTTCCACAAACAAACCAAACATATTTGAGTTACATAATGGTGTAGCAATTTTACGCAACTTTCTTTGTTCTTTTATCGTTACCACCGTATATTCATTTGAATGAACCAATGAGAATTGAAGTATGGGGATGAGTGACGTTTGTTAAGTTGTCTGAAAATATTTAAAGTATTTTAATGATTTGTGCAGTGGGAGTGCATGACTGGGTGTAGGCCTAATTGTTTGTGCATATAGCCGCCGTTGATATTTTTAGTAACTAACTGTTGAAAAAATCACTAGGAAAACTTCCGTTATTACCATACAGCTATGTAAGCAGTTAAAAAAGCAATACGGTGAGATAAATAAATAAATTTATTTTTATTGTTACGCTTCCGCGAGTATGAAAATTGTTCGTAATAATTATTTTAAAAGTGAGTTAAACACGTCAGTTATACGATAGTTGGAAGATAGTTGGGTTGGCATTGATCTCGTAGAAATAGTTCTCCTGTATATTATGAACAGCGGCTAAAATATTGAAAATAATTTAATGGAGTATGTACGTAATGTGTTTATTTCCAGGAAATTAAAAAAAATTATATTTACATTTAGCATATATTACAGTATTTTAGAGGAGACGCAGTTAATGGCGTCAGATGAACAATGTACCTCGGCTTGCAGTGAAGCCTTCAGACTGGCCATGTTATTGATGATGTTTGGCGGAAGGATACATAGTTGGTGTGAAAACAGATGCAAGCTAGAAGCAGGACTTCCAGGGTGTATCAAGCTACCTTACTGCGGGCATAGTCACTGTGGTGCAGATCCCTGTCAAACAAAACTACAGAGAGCATGAAAACATAAGTAAGCAGAGTATGCTTTCGTCGACAGGATACATACACAACATAACATTCCATAACTGCAATCGTGTCAAATAGAACAAGGAAAGAGAAATAAGAAAAATAAGAAGGAAAAAAGTCAGACAGCACTAAGTCAGGCAATAGGTATTTGAGGCTTGAGGTAGTTTTACTTGACACACATCTGCAGCGCAATGGATATGGAAGAGAATATTTCACGACCTATAGGTTAGACTCCATTGTTCTGTGTATATTCAAGCCCCGGTCATTTGTTTATTAGCTGCTGCTCACTGAAACAGTACACTATGAACGAATAGATGGCGCTTGAGTAAGCTTAGCACTGTGGATTACAATATACAGGTAACTGAATTAGCTAAATTTTCCTTTCCCTAGCAATGCGATGTGTCCAAAAAACTTCATCCAGTTATTTCAAACCTGTGAAATAATCATCGTTTAATCTTATAAGTTGGGACCCTGTTTTTTCGCGAAAAGAATTTTGCCCCAGTTTGTTGCAGTGCCTTACGTGCACATATGCAATTCTGCTTCATGGTTATTGGCAACGTGTCTATGTGAAGAGCCGTATCTCATTTAACTGAGCCAATTACAAAAACTTTCCTGCAACACCACACGTCTGTAATTTGTCAGTAGAATCCCAAGGCTCGTGATAGTTAAAATATCCTATCACTGACCATGAAGCAGAACTGCAGTTGTGCACGTAGGACATAGAAACAAAGTGAGGCAAAATTATTTTCGCGAAAAACAAGGGTCCCTAATTATAAGCCGTTAAATGCTATAATGTTTTGGAGACTATCATAACACCAAAATCTTTTTTTTTTTATTCTGTACCTGTGCGATGTGGAAGAGCGAATATATGTATACTTATAATAGGCCTATTTTATACCTTCTACGTATTATATATGTATATATAATTTTAATCTCAGCCGAACGTAAAACAGAGCAGTGAAAATCATGAAATGTTGAACTGCGCTTGTAAAATTTCAGCGTGCAAAGCCTCGTGGAATATCGCAAACTAATAAACTGTGAAAAACATTTCTGACTGGTACTACGAGAAAATCACAGTACTCTAAAGTGGTTACAAATATTTCAGAATACCCACACAGTAAAAACAAATTTGTACTTTTACAAAAAGGTTTTTTGGAAACCAGTTTCCAAAAAATTTTTTGTAAAATTACGAAATGTTTTGTAAAATTTGTTAGGTCTCCTAGGTTTATTTTGTTTCAAATCGAAAAATTTCCTCATTAATGTTTATTTTACTAGTTCGCAAAGGTGTTTACGATACTTGTAACCACTTTAAAAGGTTTCTGACATCTTACTTTCATTACCTGACTTATTACGATCTGATATTAGTTTACAAGGTTTTCCTTGTATATGTACAAATTTTTGTTACTGTGTATGAGAACAAACTGAGTTGGTGATCATGAACTGTACGTTTGATGTAAAACAAAGACAGCTTCGGAGACGAGTCACGTATTGTAATATTTTGATCGTGTTTTACAAAAATTTTTTTAACAAACTCCATTATATATAGGAGTAACAAATTGCCGGCTCAATTATAATGCAGGTAGCTTAATACTGAGCCAGTAAACAACCAATGAGTAGCTATTATCTGCTTGAGTATACAGATATCTGTTAAGCCTACTTAATACTGTGAATCCTGGGATTTTTGCTACTTCTCTATAGCTGTTTGGCGTTCTCGGGACAATCCTCATTTTCTCACTTGTAATTTTAATTTTTTCTCAAGGTTTTCGCCTAGGGCGTTGTCACTAACACTTTTATTTCTCTATACCTACAGAATATTGAGGACAAACTGAGAAAGCGATCGATTTTAATCAATGACGTAATTGCATTAAGGACGATCACGAAGGAAAATATAGAAATTTTATGTTTGTATGAAATATGGTTAGTTTTGTCGACGTTACATAGACTACATTTTCCTCTTTAAAAATAGTTCAAGCAAGTTTTTGCATAATGGCATTTCAAAGTCAATATTTGCAAGTTTTTAGTTCATACACCCCCCCCCCCCCCGAAAACCAATAGATATAATGAAACGAAATAATTCATAGCGAAAGTACGTGTTACTAACTAGGGTTTTAGGTAAACAAAAACCAAATACAAAATATTTTTGTATTTAAAAAAATTCTTAAAGTAGAAAAAATCCTAATTTTAGAACATTTTTAAAAATATACAATGAATTTTTAATGGGTATTTAAGTACCTAAAGCCCTAGCCCTCGTCATGTAGTTTCAATGTGAACTATTTCCTTTCATTATATTAATTGGTTTTCGGGGGGAAGGGGTGGGGAATACGGACTAAAAACATTCAAATTTGGACTTTGAAATGTCATTATGTGAAAACTGGCTGAGTTTTTTTTTCTGCAAGAGAAAATGTAGTGCAAAGTAACGTCTACTTTTCATGCAAATATAATATTGTAAATGTTTCCCTCTTGAACGTCCTCAAGGGCTTATGCCTTAGTTTTCTTCAGACTGGTGCCAAAATCTTAAATATTTTTTAACCAAAAGCTTTGAAAATATTTGAGACAGTGTGCATTCACAAGATGCGCAATACCGTGGATGCGTTTTTTAAAATAATGTACAGTACCATTCATCAGAAAAAAAATATTTTGCTTCATTTTGGCTTATTTTCTCGACAAAAAAAGTGGTACTCTGGGTGACAAAATCTAAAAAATATATAAATAAATAAATAAAATAAAAATTAAATAATTAAAAATAAAATAAAATAAATAAATAAACCGTTTAGTACATTGCTACAAAAAATCAGGTACAAATTATGACATTTTAGTGTCAAGACTGTGGAGTAAAATTTTGAGGAGGGTATTAATTAGGTAGCAATAAAAATATTTTCTAAATCACTTAAAAACTCAGGAACAAGCCCTTAAGTCATCATGGCCACGTGGTTTAGAGTAACTGCATATATTTTGTTAACATACCGCAATTCGTTGAGTTCATAATCACGCCTCTGATATTTTTCTGGATCGATAGCTGCCTCTGCTTCTATAAAAAGGTGAAGGTGAATGCTAAATCAGACCTAATTTGCACTGTCGTAGGCATAGAATAACTTATTCATCCAGGGATACGGCTTTCCTCAAGTCGATATGGAACACTGTATTGCCGTCAGTCGCCTGTCTGTGACGTCAAACAAGAACTGTGGTATCGATAGCCGAGACACGGCTACCAGACTGTACTTTTGTCAGACCCGCCATAGAGAACTCTGGGCTTTAAACTGCCACCCTGTCAGTTTCTGACAAGATAATAAACCTGGATGCTGTCAGTCGATTGAAGCACTTAGCGTTTCCTCTCGATGAATAAGTAAAAGCAAACGTGAATAAAAAACCAGGCGAAAATCAGAAGGAAGGAGGAAATGTTGACACATCTATAGACATTCAAGTAATCTGCGTAAGCGGGTAAACGACAATGAGTAAGTAGCAGAGAAAAGAAGGAATGAGCGATATTGTCTCGACTCATCCACCGTATAAAATATTGTTCTTTCCCTATTCGTACATTGGAACCAACAAAGACGAATTAATTTAAAGTAAAATACATGTTTTTAAAACAAATTACATTGGTAATATAAAATCGATAAAAAAAATAAGTACCATATCTAAGAGCGTTCAAATGGGGGAAAATCGTAATTGTATACTTGCATGAAACTGTGTTATTTTTGTATGCGATACTAGGTGATACTTTTTTCCTTTTACTTACAAACATAAAAGGAATAGCTCAGCCGGTTTTCACACAATAGTATTTCAAAGTCAAAATATGTATGTATTTCGTTTTTATAAACCGCAATAACCAATGGACATAATTAAATGAAAAAAATTTAAAATGAAACTACATGTCACGGGCATGACGTATATACAAATATATGCTATAAAGATTTTTTTTTATTTAAATTAAGTTCTGAAATTTGAATTTTTCTGATTTTTTTTTTTTAATTTAAAAATAGTTGTAATGTGTAGAGGCACGATTATTTCGCGTATTCATCTGGTAGCAGCTTAGACTCCTCGGTCCTATACACACTGGCTACAGTCGAATATTCATTGGCTTCTAACCGTACAAGAGGGTGCCGCGTGAGTTCACAGCGATTTATTTCCTTATTCCTTACTGGTTTGCAGTCGTCAAATGTGTATCAAAACAACTGTTGTCCGATCACAGTAATGGCAGTGAACTATTCATTATTGACGTTCAACCTGACCTAGAATCAATTGCCATATAATCGTGCCTCTAGTAACGGGTTTTGTATATGTTAAACAGCTAATCAAAGACATGTAGTTTCTACCTGAATTTTTTCATTCCATTGCTTTTTGCGGCTTATAAGTAGGGCTAGGAATATTTAGCTAGAATCCATTATCCTGTTCACCGAAGCCCTACCATTTGTCCATTACCTGCTACTCATTCTTTCAGACAGCAGACAATTAACGGATAGACTGGGATTGAGTATGTATAGGACAATGGATTCTAGCATGTAGGTAAATGAACTAGCGAATTTTTCCTAGCCCTTCTTATAAGTACAAAAAAAGTGCAAATTTCGACATCGAAATTCCATTGTGGGAAAATTGGTTGAGCAAAAAATTTTTTTGGCTAGATAAAGTTAACTCGCAAGTAATGTCTACGTAACCAACACTATTGCATGCAAATATACATTTATGATTATTTTTCCACTTTAACAACCTTACCGTCTACCCTGGCCTCTGAGCGGCGTATAGCGACGACCGTTACAATATTATTTGAAAACTTCTCGTCACACATGAGTGATGTCTGCTTAGGGATAACAATTAAAGATTGTTACACGTGTGTACACACACTTCAGGTTCAATGCGACTCATTAAGGGCGCGGTTTATCACAATTTTCATCACCGCTTTTTTTATTTTTTATTTGTAGCAGATAATTTTTTTTCTTATTTTAGACACAAAATGTGACTAAATTTGGCTCTTACTAAATTTTCTATCTCTCATAGTTTTCGCGTTATGGCTTGTTAAAGTCATATTTTGCATGTTTCCGTTTTAACGACTACACTAAAACCAACTGATACACGAAACTAAAAAAAATCACAGTGGATAAAGACATTACAGGCTACAATGTCATGCTCATAAAAATAAAGAACAAAAATTATTTGTATTTGAAAAAAAAAATTATTGAATTTTTTTAGATGTTTATTTTCAATTTCAGCATTTTTTTTAGTACAAATAGTTTTTATTCTTAATTTTTATGAGCATAGCATTGTAGCCTGCAATGTCTTTATCCACTGTGATTTTTTTGAGTTTGGTATATCAGTTGGTTTTAGTGTAGTCGTTAAAACAGAAACATGAAAAGTATGACTTTAATAAGCCATTATGCGAAAACCATGAGAGATAGAAAAAATTTCATAATAGCCAAATTTATTCACATTTTGAGACTAAAATAAAGAAATAAATATCTGGTACTGATGAAAAATAAAAAAAAAATGTGATGAATATTGCGGTAGACGCCCTTAAATATATTTTCTAGGTTGGATATAGCGAAAGTGAGTGATTTCCGGTTCTTTTTAGCTATGAACATCTTGACACAGAATCTTTGAAGAGGTGCGCAATGCACACCTTAATATTACGTCATAAAATAAGAGTCATCACTAGAGACAATGGTATATTGCAAAAATGTTTTGTGACGACATACCCTTGGAAACACCGTGGTTTCTTACGGCATGTATGGTTGAGCGATATACGTCTGATACAACAATAGCTCTCTGCAGACCAATAATAGGCATAGAATATTACAACAGCGGGATTCTTGTTGGCTCAGTTAAATAGAGCAACAGCTCTACGTACAAGCGAGAGCCAATAAGCTCTTCATAAGCTGAACGTACATTAAAACCCAGTAAATAGTCAAGTTTTCCCGCTATAAGCCATTACCTCTAACCACAAGTTAATACCAAAGAACTAAGCACAAAAATCTAAAGAGTAACATGAAATGTAGCTTGAAAATATTTTGTCAACAAACATATCGTATATAATTCAGAGATAGGAATATAGCGGATATGTCGATTATGACGGAAACAAAAATACACGTAAAACTAAACAATGAGCGTTATGATAACGGCATAGCTACCGCGAATCTTTCATTTATTTCAAACAATTTTTAACCAAACGGTTTGAAAAAAATTTGAGACTGTGCACAGTCATACGATACACAACTTTGCCAGAGCTTTTTTTTTTTTTTTTTTTTAAATAATGAACTGTTTGCTAGTAAATAATTGTTTTGCTTCATATTGGCTTATTTTGACAACAAAATATGTGATATTTCAGGAACAAAAATCTAAAAACCCATTTGGTGTATTGCAAAAGAAAAATTCAGATACAAACTATGATATAGGCCTATAAGAGTGTTTAAACTGTAAGAATGAATTTTTGATATATGTATTAATTTGCGTTAAAAATATTTTCGAAACAGCTGCCTTAAACAAGCCGTAAAACGTTTTTAATAATTTTTAAATGTAACTAACATTTATTTCTTCAACCTGTTTTTTCAGTAGAATATTTTTTTTAATTTGATACGGTGTAAAGTCGAAGCCAGGCTTATGGCAGTGGCTGTGTGACGTCACGAGTGTTTGCTGGCTTCCCGGGAAGGGGGGTGAAGAGAGGGGTGGGGAGGTGGCAGTAATGCAACACTCAGAGGGAAGGCAACGTCTACTGCACGATACACGTGGCTAGTGGGCGTGGTCACACGTGGCGTGCACGTGCTGTGTTGCCCGGCAGGGTCGTTGTGGCTCGCCACGCCAGCAGTACGCTTCCCACGTCACACGTTACCATCAAGCCGGCCACACCTCCTCGATGTTCTGTCACTTTTTGTTATGCCCAAGTTTAGGCGTCGAGCATTTCCTTACACTTCATCGTGGGCTGAACAGTTACGTAGGTCTACAGCATACAACTTGAACTAGTGCAACTAAGTTAAATTTAAAGGATGAGAAGTAAATATATTTTGGTCCACACTTAACATCTAGGTCTTTAGCGCCGGTGAGGGGTGGCACGATGTGGTACGGGGCAGCACCGGAATGAAGGGACGGGGGAAACGGGAGAACCCTGAGAAAGCCCGCTTACCATATGAACAGTCCGGCACAATTGCTACATGCGTAAATCTGGAGATCGATCTCAACAGTAATCGAACCCGGATCACCTTGGTGGAAGGCGAGTGCTCCAGCCACAACACCAAACGTAGCCCATAAAACAAAAAAAAAAAATCGTAGATACGGACTGGAAAATTTAGCGAAATCAATAACCTGTAGGCTAGAAGAACCCATTGTACTATGCATACTCAAGCCCCGTTTATTCGGTCGTTGTCTACTGTTCCACTGAGTAGCAGCTAGTTGACAAACAGTCGGGTCTTGAGTATTTACAGTACAATGGACTCTAGCCTGCAGGTAATTGAATTTGCGAAATTTTCCAGTCCCTTATCACAGTTTACAATATTAAATTAACACAAGAAATAAACAACTCATTGTTAAAATAGTAACACACAAAACTCGAATAAATAACGCATCACAGAATAACCATTCATGAATATTTGAAAAACAAGTACAGACCTGTGCTTAAGGCGGCCGCCTGGTGAAGGGAATGTTTGTGTGTGAGGAGAAAATGGATGAGGCGCTACGAGCGACGCCAGCCGGCACTTGTACTGTGACATCGCCTCTACGGTCAAAGTCGTAAACGCGCGCGCTGTGTTCCCGCCGCAACGTTTGTAATGTGGGACTTCAAGAGGCCGTATCCGTGTTTCAGGCGCATGTATGCAACCCGCATTAACTACATATAAATCAAGCCTAATTTTAGGTTCGCTATAGCAATAAGAGTATTACACATATGAACGTCATCTTTGCGATGCAGTCAAACCTCTTTAATACAAACCTGAGGGGACCGAAAATTGTGCAGTTTGTAATAATGAGGTTTGTATTAACAGGTGTTTACAAAAATGCAAGAAATTCTGTGAAAATTTTTTAAGGCTGTTTACACCCAAAATACAAACATTATTACAACCCCAATGGCTGCCTTTAACAAATAAACTTGGTATTTCATTGTTTTATGAGTAAAGAAAATTTTTATGGAGCATCAAAGGTAATAATATTAAGTTTCTCATCTCATTCCAAGGGGAAAGAAAACACTTTGAATTAATGAGAACTTTGTATTAACAGTGTTTGAACTAACGAGGTTCCACTGTGTATCAAAGACACAGTCGTTCTTATTTTCACTGCGTTTGCCGAAGTCAAATATAACAAACGGTTACATTATGAACGTGGTCATAGCCGCGGCCTTAGATCTGGCAACCCTGCCAGGAAGGGTAATTTTAACACTTCTGTTAGGTCTCCATAGGCCATGGCTTTGCCTGATTCTTTATTGTGCCCTACATATCGGCGAGTCAGGGGAAGCCACAGCCGTTGGTGAGACAAAAGAAGTGTTAAAATGACCCTTCCTTGAACGTTATATCACAGACTAAATAGTAATACAGACGTGAAATGACGTGGCGGCTCGTTTGATATAGGCGAATTTGGCCGCTTATTGGCTGCCCGAGGCTGTAGACTCCAGCCCCGTGTCTGTTTGGCTCCTGCATGTTACTACAGGTTTCCTATTGGCCTGGCTGCCGACTAGCAGAGCAGCTGCCTCACGCTGATTGGCAGTAGGTGTTTCCGCCATGTTGCTGGCCAGGGAAGCCATTTTGCTGGCGTGTGTGACTGAGTTCGCCTTCC
>PNEQ01131208.1:0-15210 GCA_003012365.1 Medauroidea extradentata
TTATTGGCATCGTGTCTTTGTTCAGACACGTTTCTCATTTGACTGCACCAATCAGAATAAGATTATTGTGAGTCTGTACGATTGTAATTTGCCAAGGCCAGTGAGAGTAAAATCATCCAATCACAGACGATGTAGCAGAGCTGCAGGTGTGCACATGACGCATCGAAACCAAATGTTGCAAAAATCTTTTCGCCATAAATTTTTTTTTTTTTTGTTGGGTTTCTCTGCAACTCAGCTAGATTCCCTCACAAAGGTGTATATTCCTGAAAATATTTTATTCAAACCCAACAATTGGTGTATGGCCGGTTGATGGATAACAAACACTATGTAAATAGGGGCTTCTGTTGGCACTCACCTTTCACCAACGCTATACGTGTTTGATTCCCGGTACGATCAGTCCCCGGATTTTTGCATGAACGTGGCCGCTGGTAGGCGAGTTTTCTTGGGGATATCCCGTATTACCTTCTCTTTCCTTCACTCCGCCGCGGATTCATAGCGTAGTAGGGCCTTAATCCTACTATCCTTCGGGGTCAGCATATGCCTACGGGTGCCGATGAACTAATCTGCATCCTGTGTGACATACTTCTTCGTATATTTATATTTTATATAAAGTATCTGTACCGAATATGGCCCGCTTAAGGTTCTCAAGTTATGTGTGCGTAAGTTATTAATTATGTTACAAATATAACACATGGATGGTGTAAGGCAGATATTTATGGATGGTGTATGTTAATACTGGAGACTAGTGTGTATCGATCCCACATCGATTTCGGCATTACCACTTGATGGCTATATTGAGAACTGGGCCATATTTGATACGGGAACCTTTCTTGTGTGTATGCACACTGTAAGAAATTATTTCGTCCCTTGGCAAGCAAAAGGGCCAACGTCTAAGTTTTAATATTAGTTCATAAACCAATTTATTGTCCCTTAAACTAGAGAGAAACGAAAGACAGCATAGTGGTCTGTTAATTCTACAGCTACAATTTTAACTACAGGTTTTTGGAATTTGTTCTTAATTTAATTTCTTAACAATTTTTTTTTCTACTCAAAAGTGTGTAAAATGTGATGTTGGCACTTTTTCTTGGGAAGGGAAGATTTGTAAGTGCAGGACACTAGCGTATAGAGTTGGTAAGAATGTAGGCATGACGAATTGGTTTCCCATGCGTCACTGGCAGCGTTACTAGATAATTTTAGGAAACCGTCAAATGTACATTGGCGTTATCAGACTGGTATTGTAACGATAATCATCATTTGTTATATTTACAAGCTGAAGAATGTAAGTGCCCGATACTGTGTGTGTGTGTGTGTGTGTGTGTGCGTGTGTGCGTGTGTGCGTGTGTGCGTGTGTGCGTGTGTGCGTGTGCGCGTGTGCGCGTGTGCGCGCGTGCGTGCGTGTGTGTGTGTGTTCTCCCTAGATCCATTTTGCCGGGCGCCCCACCCGGCTAGTTTTCTCTGCCACCCGGCTAAGAAACAGACATTCCCAACAACACCATCAAGCTTATTGTACGATGCACCCAGCTGGTCTCGTGAACCACCCAGCTCTAAATTTATGCTGGAGAGAACACTGGTGTGGGTTAAACACTTTCAATAATATTTGTGATGTTTTGTTACTGTGTGGTGAAGTGATGGGACAGGGTGTTAGCGCAGTGCTTGTGTGCAGGTGACGGTGCCGGCGTCCTGGTGGCCTCCTCTGCCGGCTCCTGGAGGTGCCAAGCCAGCCAAGACTCCCCCGAGGGTCGTGCAGGTGTCTTTCTCGGTGCTGGAGCCCCGCGCGGGCGACGAGGCGGGCTGCACCCCTCGCGTGCAGATCCAGCCTGTGACGCCGCTGGCCTCCGTGCCGCTGGTCGGTTCCCGCGCCGCTTACCGCGAGCTGAGGGCCGACGACGTGCTGTCCCTGCTGCTGCCTCACGCGCCACTGTATCCCCTGTCCAGGCTGCACGTACCTGTCTACGTGCGTCCCGCCGCACACCAGCACCCCGTCGCCGTCATCGTCATCAGGTCAGTCCCTCCTCTCCTACCTAGGCTTACTTTCAAGACGCATTCACTAACACTCTTTAAGAGGGCATGGTACATGCTTCAACGCTAAAAGCATTAATCTATAACTGTAGGTTTCTTGAAGCCAATTTGCGAAAATTAAACAATAGCAACCCTAGACAATAGTTTTAGTCAAAGTTTTAAACAAAATTGTTTCCAGTGTTACGAACTTCTGAGGCACAATATCTGACGCTGGAACCTCGTGCATTTAACTGCGGCGAAGAGATCACGCGTAATGAATTAGTAATTCTGGATAAATATTTATTCACAAAGTTGGCAAATACGATTATCTAGGATTGTCATTGAGTATTTTATCCATATTGGCTTCGAAAAAAGCGTAAAAATCTATTTATGTTTTCAGCGTGTATTTATCTACTCTTAAAGGAATGGGCCCAAGCTTCTCGGCTTACGAGATAATTATTCTTTAAAACCTTACAACAGCCGATATCGTAAAATTGCTCTGTAAGTGTGCTGTAAATTGGTTTTACTATGTAATGTAGTTTTTGGAGACAAACTCTACGCAGATTTTTGCTAATTTATTTATTAAAAAAATAAATTTCGTTAAGTAACTAATTAGCTGCTATCTAGGTTAAGGCCCGTTATAACAAAGTTACGGACCGATTTTACGATATCGAGTCCCGTTTATGTTTTAAAAAATAAATGTCGTCAAACACGAAGAAACTCGGGCCAGTGAAGAGTAACGGTCGGTTTACGATGCACACATGTACGCAATAACCGTAACACCCTGATCGAGTATAAGAACAAATACATGCAGTTTACGATGGCCTTGTGCGTCCATGTAGTCTGTGTTAGAAAATGGCTGCTGGTGTCAGCTGTTCGTTATTTTGTTTCGGTTGGGCCGCTATAATTTTGTGTTTCTTATTGATCTGACGAATTTGATGTCATAATTTTATGTATGGTAAATTTCCTACGTTTTCCGTATTTCCTGTTACTTTCTTTTTTATCCTTTAGCCATAGTTAAATACGTAACGTGTTTTCTTATTCTAAACCAGTTTTGCCAAACTGCCTTGGAAATGTTTCAGAGCAAATTATTTCCTAAGACATTCCTTGTAAATATGTGTTGTATGGCAACTAAAACAATAAAGGTATATTAATTCGCGCATAACATTACCCTCCTAACCTTACTTGTAACTCAATCCCACACTGCTTACAAACTGCACAAACGAAGAATTTCATGACAGCATGCTAGCTGCTGTGTCATTCCTGTATTTATATTTAAGTAAAAATTTCCCTGCAACAAATATGATGTAGTTCATCTGCATCAGTATAGGGTTATTTACATCATACAAATAAACATAGTTTTAGTATTAATTATCTAATTGTAAACATAAAAATGTAGGTAGGCAAATTATCACGTTAAAATATAAAGTCATAGCTTAATATTTATTCATATAACAGCACAAATAAGTACAACCGCTCCTCATAGCGGCATGTCAAAGTCAGAATTTGCTAGTTACAAGAACATAGGTATAACGTAAACCAAGTGACTTACTCGAATGAAATAATTTACACTGAAATTAGATATAATGGGCACTATGCTAAAATACTTAAGAACACAGAGTGGAATTCCTTTGTACTTTCTAAAAAAAATTTGAAAATGAAGAAAATTTACCTCATTTATGGCAATTTAAAAAAATACAAAATGACTTTGTTGTGTGTCAAGCAAATATAAAATTATAAATTTTTGCCACGTGGACGCCTTTAATTCCTGTCGGCGCGGTGCGATGGCCTACCGATCGGTAAGCCCACAGGGTTAAGGTACGTCTGCTGGCCTAGCCTCAAAATGCCGATAAGATAACGGAAAACACGTGTCCCTATGATTTTAAAAATGCTACCTGCTAATTAAGAGGAGTCCTAGACTGGCGCATGGACGGTGTTGCAGCGTGTCACGCGTATTTTTTTTTTTTACGCGAAACCGCTTAACTTATTCATATTATGTTTATCTACGAAAAGAACACACACTTGAAACTATGCTTCTATGTTTCCAAAAATTCAGCACGCTTGTTAGAAACATGATTTTCGGGCCCCTCAAAATGGCTAAAAACGAGGTTTTTTTAGACTGCTGTAACTCCGAAAATATTTCCTTAATTCGTAAAGTGCAAAGCGTGAGGCATGCGTTGGTAATTGCTTCATACTATTCAAAAATAAAATGTTGAGGTCACCGCTTAAGTCCCGTAGGAAAAAAGACTACCACAAAACCTTATACACAATTTTGGCGCGCTGCAAATAGAGGCGATATGCTTCTCGTCAAGCGTGGGACACTGGCTCTTGTCGCTATGCAGTTCCCACTCGTCAAAGGTGGAAATTCGACACCGGCGAAGACTCCTCTTAAAACCATTATTTCCAAGCCCCCTAGAAGTTCTAGAAATGACTTTTTCACGCTGCTGTGGCTGAGAAAATCGTAAAACAAAATCACAGAAATATGCATTCGACTTCACCACTACTTCCCTCAAATAAAATAATACGGTCATCGCGTGAGGTTCCATCGAAAAATACATTCTACGAGAACACTGCACGCTAGTTTAGTCCTCCGCGCATAGAGGCGATGAGGTGTTTGACGGACGTGTTATATTCGACTTATCGTCTTCCCCGTTTTCGTGCCTCAAACGTAAATACCGTATATACATAGTGTTCACTGACTCATCCCCTGTTCATATTGTTTTTGCGACATTACATTTTAAAAATTTAAACGGGAGTATATATCGCCAATATGTTTGGCACTTTTGTATGAAATCGTTTTTCAGGTAATAGCTAATTTTCCCATGACCTGAAATTTTATGTTTTTT
Organism: Medauroidea extradentata; assembly: GCA_003012365.1. NCBI lineage: Eukaryota > Metazoa > Arthropoda > Insecta > Phasmatodea > Phasmatidae > Medauroidea > Medauroidea extradentata. Next base: position 4,845 of record PNEQ01131208.1, read on the forward strand.
GATTAAAATTTCAGTTAACAATATTTACATCTATTACATAATAAGCCAAAATCAGTGAACATACATTGTTTAATAAATTAGCCAATATGGAGAAAACCATTTGTAACAAAAGCGTCAAACATATTTTTAATATATGCTCTGGTTTATAGTAAAAAAAATAATTATCGCGGAAAAAAATAGAGACAAAAGAACATGGCCTTAAGGCGATCGCCTACTGGCCGTGTGTTTGTGTGAGAGGCACGGCGCCAAGGGCGATGTTGACCGGCTCATCTGGTGCTGTATCGCCTCTACCGCAAGATACTGACACGTCGTGCAGTGTTATCGTAGATCACTCGCCTGACTTGACACTTTCAGTGGTGACCCCCATCTTTTTATTGGTAGAAAGTTTTGGGCAAAGTCAATTGCATGTTTCTAGAGTAGTTTCACACGAACCCCGGGAGTAATTTTTCAGCTATAACAGATTTGAAAAGTTGTTTATAGTCATTTTCAGGAGTTCCGAGATTATTTTTCTAATCGACGCAATCCTTTGAAACGACTCTTCAATCATAGTTTAGAGCACTGGAAAAAATACTTATTAGTCACTGCAAAATATGTTGTTAAAATGGACCTTACCAAATTTTTTTTGTAGTGGTTACAAATTTTTTTTGTAGTCACTGCAAAACTTTATTGGGGACAGAAAAAATTTTTTGTGGTCACTACAAAAAAATTTGGTAAGGTCCATTTTAACAAAATATTTTACCGTGACTAATAAGTATTTTTTTCAGTGAGTGTATTTTCTTTTCGTGCATAAACACATTGAGCATACGTAGAATAGTATTAAAAAAACGTATTACGAACACACTGCAACGCATTTTAAGCGCGTGGCAGGAAAGGCCCTTAAGGAGGCGACTCCCCCACGTGTTGGATTTATTTAAAATAATAGTGAGAAATTTACAGTTATATTCTGTATAGAGTGGAAATTCTACATGATCTATGTCCCAAAAGACAAAGAATTTAGTTAATAACATCAAAATAAACTTTGTGCCAGTGCCTATGTTTTGCTGTCAGAGCTAAGTTCGAATAATTTTCTTAAAAATTCTAATTCTATGAGAGTTGAAAGGTTGCATATCCCATATGTACGCTTACTATTGCATCTCTGTTTGTCGCTTTTACTCGAAAGAAAAAAAAATTACAGAAATTTTCTGTGATTGCTTTTTCCCCCTATTTTGTGTTATATATATATATATATATATATATATATATATATATATATATATATATATATATATATATATATATATATATATATATATATTCTTGTTCATTTTACGTACTTTGTCATCCAACACAGGTTTGATCCGCAAAAACATGAGCAATGGCGTACGTCCACAAACCAATAAATTGTAATTGTAAACTCCCATTGCAACAAACATTAAAAAATATCTTAGGAATATATAGACTACTCAAAATTATCGTCTACAAAACTAACACTATTTCATAAAAATTTAAAATTATGGTTGAATCGCACATGAAGGCCGTACACGTACGTACGCGCGCACGTATTTAAAGTAGAAAAACTTAACGTCATCACATAGCGCAGGTAGGTTCGTGGCTGAGTTTGTCTACTCCTTGCGCATTTACGCTAAGTAGTGTTTGCGAATCAAGTCTTAGTGATGGTAAGAACGTAAGAATTCACTGCCGTTAGTTATTTTATTTACTCCGTTCCAAAAACTTTCAAGCCGGATTCACAACCACACTTAATGTGCATACGTACGCCACATGTATAGGGTTTTGGGGTTAGATTCTGAACAACCTAGAATCTAGCTGTGCACAATATTTTTTATTGCAAATTGTGGGGGGGGAAAACATTTTTTTTTAAATTTTAACTGGTATTACGCTCGTGCGATTACAAAAATGTTAATTCAAAACCACTATGCGGTAAGAAGTATAAAGTTGACCAACACAGCCACCTACGTGCGCACGCCACGTGATAATGTAAATGCTTGCATACGCACACTCACTGTTTCTATTTTTAAACATACGTACGCTAAGAGCTGTTGGCTGTTAAACCAGCTTAAGGGCGCCGTCTACCTGCGCGTCAGAGGCTAAAAAATAACGGATACATAAGAGCGACCTTGAAACGTGCATCAAATGTCATATCGCCTCAACGAGCCATCCTCCGAAATAGCGTGCAAGGTTCCCGCCGAACTGTTCTTACTATGGGACAATAAGCGGTGACCATATAATTTTATTTGTGGAGAGTCTGTAGCAAAATCAGTGCAGGTCGCAATCTGAGATTAATATATACATCCGGTTAGTACATTTTGAAGTACGGCAGTCTGAAAATACCGTTAGTAGCCATGTTGGGTATATTTTTTGTATTTCTAAAACAATTTTTGATAATTTTTGTTTTTAAATGTCAAATCATAGCCTACAACAATGTTATACACTGTGAATTTTGTCGGTTTGGTATGTCAGTTTGTTTTAGTAGCGTACTTAAAACCGTAAAGTGCAAATTTTGACGTTTACGACTCATTACGCGAAAACTATGAGAGATACAAATATTTCTTAAGAGGAAGATTTAATCACAATTTACGTCTAAAATAAGAAAAAAATATGTCTGGTGGAAATATAAAAATAAATAAAGACGTTGAAAACTGAGGTGACCACGCCCTTAAGAAATTATATTGTATTCCTATCAAGTAGTATGAAGAGAGGACAGGAAGTTTTCGCGAATAGGTTCTTGCCCCACTTTGTTTCAGTGTCTTCCATTCACACCTGCAGCTCTGTTTCGTGAACAGTTTTACTTTTTTTCACGTTGACAAAGAATAGTTTATTGTTTTATTCACTTTTTGGAATCAATGCGGTATTGTTTCAGTAACATTTGTGACCTCTGCAATCTCTCCCGTAAATAAAACAATTTTTTCCTTGACAGCTGTTTCCCATTTCAAAATAATGAATATATCATTGTTCCAACAATTTCGGAAAATCAATTAAGTTTGTACTTATGCCCTGGCGTGGCAAAATTTTTTATACATCGACTGTAACAGAAGTTATCTAGAAGAAGCGGATAAATCCAATGTGGTAGGGATCAATACCTCTTACCATAGACTTGTGTCTTATGTCAACAGATTGAATGGATTTAGATCAGTCGATATTATTTTGTCAAACAGTTCGACATGTCGTGTTTGAAAATACGAAAACTGAAATAGGCATGTCTATGTCTGATATCGACAATTCGAGGTCTGATATCAGCATGTCGATGGCTGAGGTCGGTATATCGGATACATCGTCAAGACTTTCTTTTGTATCTTCGGAACCGACATGTCGAATTTTTATTGACAAGGTGAATTCTAGATACCCTGCCGGCGTCATAGGTTTACTCTTTCCATAGTTGTAGTGATTATATTCCGCTCCCTCCTTCTACTTTCAAGTCACATTCATTTTATTAAACGACTGGTTTCATTTTTACTGCTTTAATTTTTATTAAGGACGTTAATTTTTTGAGATGACACGTTATAAAATAAATTAGCTGAAAAAGTGTTTTCCACGTGCCTGTAATATGAATGTAAGCTTACCAGGAAAAAAAACTTTCCAGAAGACCGACTTAATTAAAATAACCCACATATTTTTAAAAATAAAATACGAAATTATTGCTTGATGGTAATCAACGTAATTACAGTTTACATACGATAATGTACCGAGTAGTTCCTTATTTTATATTTTAAGAAACATAATTTGGAGTCAGATTTCAGTGCCACTTTACTGCTAATAAACGCATGTTACATTCACTTTAAAGATTTTTTTAAAATCTTTTTTTGTGATTTTATATCAATGGAAATGTTTTAAAACTATAAATTAACTGGAAATTAATTTTCTTCTACTTTCTACACACAGTTACGAACTTTTTATCATTAAATACCGTTCATCGATTATTTATTTCAGCTCAATCGTTTCTCTAAGTTATATAAACATCAAAACAATTCCTTTGTAACCCGATTTTCCCTTCGTTCTCAATTAATGTGTAATGTTATCGCTGTTTCCTATAATTTTACTTGAATATTTGAAGTAAAATCTAAGCGAACAGTGTATTATTTTACGTGAAACGTTTTTCATTCGTACTGGTGCCTTAAACAGACGGAATGATATGCGGATTAACATAAATAATATTGTACAGTATAAAAATTTGTATGTATATATGTGTGTATGTTTACACATGTGTATGTATGTATGTATATATATATATATATATATATATATATATATATATATATATATATATATATATATATATATATACACGTACATACACACATACATACATTCACACACGCACAGGGTGAGTCGTTATTAGTTGCTAACCCCCGAGGTAAAATAAATAGGGAAACAATGATACAACATTGGGCCTATTGTGACGTATGAGGGAGTTATACGCTCTCAAAGGTGAACGTGAGAAATGTGTAATTGAACAATAATATCGTAGTCATATGCGGTTAAGTAAAGAATTTTCTTATACAGGCTACTGGTGTAGGGATAGACAACAACAAAAAGTTATGCTACAAAAAGAACATCCCTACATACTTTAAACTACGTGTTGACAACCCCTTTATGCTTAGAACTTAACTCTTGACTTGAAGTAACCGAACATGACATGTAGGTGTTGAGCATGAAGACATTAGTAGAAAAGGTTACCATGAGAAGGACTGCTAATGGGAACCGTTCCCTCAGAAATCACACGTTCAAGTTGGGAAGTGGCATTGCGGTGGCCTGGGAGGTAGGCAACCGGCAACAGTGTGATGCTTGGCGTGTCAGTACAGTACACAAGTCTCACATTCTTATTACCGTTTGTAATTGATGCAATGTATTACTTGAAAAATAAATAGTTTTCGATAACATAGTAGTTATTTATTTTGAATATGAATAGATTTCGTAGCGTTACAGCATATTCTCTAAATGCTCACGCATCTCCAAAATGCACGAATGTGATCCTCGTAAGACAGGTGCACATGCTATAATATACCAGGATTAATCTTTATAGAGCGACATGCATCTTGAATACTTCACCCGACTTTGTCTATATTGACCACTTCAGTTGCATTAACAAAGCGACCTCATAAAAGAAGTCGCACACAGAACACTTGCAAATGCATTTTTGAACTCTGGAAAATACATCCTGTGCTACCGACCTTGAGAACCATGCCACATACTTTCTACAACCAAGTAAACCTCAACATACTTGCTTTCAAGCAACTTTATAAACACCCATGCCTATCACACTCATTCATCTTTGGCGTATTTCAGTTGTGAATTTCTGTATAAAGCGACCTAAATTCAGATGCTAACGGTGTTACAATTTTTTAGTACAGGTTGTAATGCTCACCTCATTTACACTGTATTGCAGCCATTGACTGTTTGAATAGTTTTTTCTTATAAACGGCGAATTCTAGCCGCATGAAACAAGACGTATTTTTATTACTTATGAAGTATGGATCAAAAACGTGTAAATGTTGTAGACACCCAACACTAAGTAAGAGGGTGACCAATCCCGTAACTTTCATGTATGCATTGGGTGAGTTTTAAAGAGCCGTTTCTTGATGGGTTGAAGATCTCAATAACACTAATCAATGTGCAAAGAATTGTAATTTAACTCCTCAAAGTCGCTATCGACATTTTGCCAAAATGCAATTTTACAATTGATCTTTCAATAGTGAATCACGTCCTCAATTTTGTAACATGTCTTATTCGGTGCTTTAACATAGCCAGACATTGAATAATGCAACTTAAAATCATTTTATTCCCAAAATAAAAATAAAATTCATAAATTTGAGTTGACGCGGTGGCTTCCTCCCAGTTTCTGTCATTATGATAAGTATCACCGTCTCTAGTGTTCGCGTTGTCGACGAGACGCAAGGTCTACTTATCTTATCTTATCGTAGGCCTATGTCTTTATAGGCCTGTGTACCGGCGCAAATTTTCCGCGACTGAGGCGCGAAGACATGGAAGTGATAAGAGGCAGTCTGACCCACCCGACAAGAATTAGCCAGCCTATTTAAATTTAATTTTAGTACGATCACGATTTTCATTAGACTAGAGATGTCAACGCAACTAAAGGCACAATTTTACCTGGTCGAATCTCTCCCAAAAGAATACACGTTTTTTTCTAGTATGTAAGCCCTAGTAGGATTTACCTTAACTTCAGTATAGACTGCTAATGTTCCATCTGAATTTTACTCTCACATTTTTTTTTCTTGACTTTGTTCTCCTCCATACTTCCGACAGTTCTACTATGCCCGCCAGACCGGACCAACTGCCGTTGCGTCACACCCGGCTGGGCCAATGGCAGCGTAGCAAGCTCGCCAGCGCTGGAGGGGGAAGAGACAGAGGGGAGGATGGGAACCCTCTTTCCACCCCCTCCCCTCCTTTTAGCCAGCGACTTCCACTATCGGCTCGCGGCAGGAATGGAATGTTTACACTAAGGAAGCGCTGGTAGTCGGTGGAATCCAGCTGTGGAATGTGTCCTTCCCTCCGCACACCCCCTCTCCATTCCCTTCCAACACGCCGGCACCCCGCGATTTTCCATTCGCGACTCTTGAGAGCTCGCATTCCTGGGCTCTCCGCTGTACGTCGCTCGACTATTATTGTTTTTTTTTAATTCCGCATGTGCAGCAAGGGAATCACGAGGCTATGTTGGTATTAAGGTTATTTTATGGCGTGCAATTTATTTTCCTAGAAGCGAAATTGGCACCCGCGGCGTAAAGCGACTTCATTTCAATAATGATTCTGTGGATGAAATAAAAAAAAGTCTTTGTAACAGCTTGCCGATTCGAAAAAGTTCTCAGCTTGTAAAGTGAGTAAATTACAATTATTGTTCTGGTGCAATGACGTCACAAAACATGTTTCTACCCTATGCGGTTAATTTCTTGCGACGAGGTTACATCAGGGGGTCTATTCTCTTACTTTACCTCTGGTAAACATCGTCAGCTTTGACTTGTCTTTCGTGAGCAACAGGATGATGTTCACGCGGTAAAAATGCATAATTTTGTAATTGCACGACGTAGTATTAGTTTTATAGACGTTACTTGTGAATACATTTTCCACTTGTAAACATTTTATTAGCTCTCACAGTTTTTCCATAGCAGCATGCCAAAGTCAGAATTCGCAAGTTACGGGAACATAGTAATAACAAAAACCAATTGTCTTGCTCGAATGAAATAATTTACAGTGAAATGAGTTATTATGGGTAATATGCTAAACATTTTTTAAAATACACAGCAGTCATTTTGTATTTTTTAAAATAGTCATAAATGAAGTAAATTGTCGTCATTTTCAGATTTTTTTTTAATAGTACAAAGGAATCTCATTGTATGTTATTAAGTATTTTAGCATATTGTCCATAATACCTCATTTCTGTGTAAATCATTTCATTCTAGTAAGACACTTGGTTTTTGTTATTATTATTATGTTCCCGTAACTTGCACATTTTGACTTTGTCATGCCGCTATGGGAAAACTATGAGAGTTAAAAAAATTTTGCAAATGTAAAATGTTGTCGCAAGTAACGTTTATGAAGTGGTCACTATGTCGTGCAAATACAACATTATGAATATGCCACACCCTTAAGATACCATACACGGACCAATAATTCACGAAACGTGATACAATATTTAAAGGAAAATAAAATAATGTATTTCTGTCTCCTTCCAAAGAATATTTCAATCCTATTTGTTCTTCAACGAGAATGGTCGTGGAAGATAACTTAAATATGTCTGAAATTTTATGAACTTTTCCTCGTAACAACATCCTAGGACCCGATCTTTATACAAAGGGAGTTACAAGACCTTTGAAAGACAGTCATGGCGCCATTTTTAGTTACAGAATACGAATTCTCGTCGTGAAGATAGTTACCCACTAACTGTATTTGTATAAAGATAGTATAAACGACCTGAAAATTTCACGATAGGCCCCAGATCGTCATAGTGCCATTGTTCATAATAAATTATAGTCATAAAGTCGTTACTGTGTTTACTAGAATCCATTATTATACCTTATTGATATTTCTTAAGCTCTCGTCATTCGCGCCATTCTCGAAGACAGGGCAACGGTGCGAAAACTTGCAGTTTCGAATCCCGACTAAAACGAATCTTCAAAATTTTGTGCTAGAAGAAACGCAATTAAATGTAGTTTATGACTTACCCGTACGCATGCTGTGAGCTGTTTGTAATTTTCCGTCAGTAAATTAACTATTAAATCACTTACTGAAGATTTATTTTCTAAACAGCAAATCCAAATATTTTTGTACAATCGAGGAAATTTTTCCAAGGTAAAGTGATAGTGAAAAATATGGTAGTTATATGCACATTTTAATAACATGACAATATTGGTCCAAGCGAACTTTCAAAACACAGAATTATTGCTTATTTACATACATCATTATAATTATGTATTGTCAACTAAGCAAACAACTCACCACCAACATTTTAACATCAGATTTTTATACACGAAAAATACGTACAGTCAAAACTTAGTAAGCAAGGACAGCGGTAAAGCTCAAATAAATATTTCATCACTACTATCTCGTCAAAAGTTTATTGATATTTTTGATCTCTCGTCACTAAATAGCATAATAATCCAAAGCATATTATTACATAGTTACATAATAACTGCCCTATTTTCTCTTTGATTTTTACTTGAGTGTAATAGGCCTAAGATGTATTTTCCCGTAAATCGACGTTAATAGTAAAATGAAAAATAATGTATTGCCTAGGAATGTAATAAGTTGTTGTAATCTTTTAAAATAAAGCATAGCAGGTAATGAAAGTACCTGTACACTTTATGAAAAGTTAGCAATTGATTTATGATTGTAAATATAAGACGTGCATGCAAACATTACCGTAGTAATTAGTTTTCTCTTTCAAGGAAGTGATTTAATACTGGCGTATTTGATATGTTTCGTACCTCCATAGCTAGTATCATTGTTACAGGTACCTGATATTATGGTTTCTGTAGCTGAAATTATGTCATATAGTTAAATGTACTCTGTCGTTGTTTATACTTTCGTACTGAATATTAATTTATTAAAGATAAGTATTTAACATGTGTTTAGAATTGCTTGCGTTAATATTGCATTGGCCATTCGCGGTAAAGTAGGGACTTTCAAAGAACATCTTGTCAAGAAATTATAAGAATAAAACATGTATTGTGGCCTTGGGCGTAATCTTTTGAGCAAATGAAATATAAACACTGCTTTTATTACTTTCTTTTTTACTTTAACTGTCCTTACAACTTATTAAATAAAACAAATTTGCCGCAAGAAAAAATAACAAGTGCTTAAAATATGCTCACTTTACGCATGTGGCCGATATCGTCTGTCATTGCTGTAGTCAGCTGGATCAACCTCGTAGTTTTTGAAAAGGAAATGAGTGCTTAAGGAAAATTTTGGTAGACATCGTAAAATTTAATCTGTTAGGAGAAATAAAATGTATGTATGTATGTATGTATGTATGTATGTATATATATATATATATATATATATATATATATATATATATCCTTTCTGAAGTTTAATCTAACAGTATTGTGACACCGAAATCAATAAACTCTAGAATGTTCATTTTAAGAGACAAGCATCTAAATTAAATCAATGGAAGCTTGTATAAAGGAAAAGGAGTGAGTGAGAGAGAGAGAAGAGTTTTTTTTCAATAGACTGTTTTTCTCCAGATAACCTTTTTCTAACGACAATACTGTTGTCACTTCTTTTAAAAAATGGGAAAGAACATGAATTTTTTTTATTTAGTTAATAATCGCTCAAGTGTTATAATCGAATGTCTTACTTTTTATCTGCACTGAATGGCAGTTATAGGTGATTCGGAATAAAGTGAGCACTCAAAAAAGCCCTGATTAATTTCTATTTTCTGCCAGTTTATATCTTTCCGCTACATGTAAACATCAACATTGCCATGTGCTTTTATTTACATAGGCTTGTACAATGTTTACATTTACGTTGCACTGCTCCGATAAATTTTAGCTACAATATGTACTCATTAAATGCACGGGTGCTGAATATATGCTATACTCAGTAGTAATCTTAGTTATAAATACCTGCGAGTTAACTTATTATAACACTGGTTTCTTTGTGTCTACTCTAACGGCGCTGTTACCCTTACGAATCTCGTAAATATATGCACAGTATATTCTAACTTTAAAATTAAAACCGCCACTAAAAACACACATGACACACGCAACTCAAGAATTCAAGTTCCGTTCAGAATACTGTAATGAACGACGACGCACGTAAAGAGAAACAATAAATAACCTATTTTCTTAATGCGTGAAACAGGGAGGAAAATGCTGTTTCTATTTCCAGATACTCAGGCTGGCGATCATAAAAC
>PNEQ01131208.1:15310-60006 GCA_003012365.1 Medauroidea extradentata
TCTAATACTTTATATGTGTTTATCAGAAACCGATATTCATTACATAACGGACAAACAAACTGAATGACGCAATTCGCTTCCAAGCGGCGAAAACCTAACTCTGGTGCCATCTGTCGGTGAAATTTTAAACTACCTCTGTGGCGCAAAGAGTTAGCGGCGTCTGCCAACGACAATCGACTCGGTTGCGTCGCTTTCTACTGCCGCAAATTAAATAAAAATGTACAGTCAGCAGGTACGTCAGTAAGAACTTAAATAAATATTTTTCAGTATATTAAATACAGAGAGGTCGTTTGCAATTGATGTTGTTTCACTAATGATGTGTTCAAATAAGAAAATTCGTGGAACTACATGCAGTTATTCGCTACCAACCATACAAACAATAATGTAACTGTTGTTAATATTGACTTATATGCAGTAACGGCTAGTGATTTTTTTCAAAGGTTAAATCTTTAGTGCTCACTTTATTCCGAATGGCCTATATCAAAAATATGTTTTGCTTGTTTTACACTATCTTAACACTTTTCTGTTAGTTGTGTGCTAATGTCTGAGCAAGAAGTATGCATGTATACCAAGTAATTTATAAAGGCATTTGTAAGTAACTAACCTTGAATCTGTTTTACAGTACTTCCTTCAGCAACTCGGCTGAACGAGTTGAAGCAGACTCTGTATTATTTTCATGGGCAAGTAATAAGTATAAAACTTTGAGACGTGTCTGAATAAAAGATAAAACGCGTAATTTTCTCTTCAGAAAATTCAACAGCAAAAACTTAACTGTGTAAACGTCCATTTTAGCCATTTTCACTCTTCCGTAATACACCTTAAAGACGAAAAGGAGAAGTTGTAATAACTGTAACGTTTCTTAATATAGTCACAATCAGGCGTCATGTAGGATTGTGGAGTAGTTTTTAAATAAGCCTGTTTTATCTTAAGCTCTACACAACTCTTGGTGATATCGCCCTTACAGAAAATATAAAAGAATATTTTTAAGTCCAAACCCCCGCGTAACTTTTTATAAGTACTTACATAAAAAGTTTTATTTTTAACATAGAAAACACGATTTAGAAAAATTTTAATTTCTCTGTAATGTGATTCATACATTTTTATTTCATGTGATCACAAAGCAGATAACTTTTTTTTTTCATTTAGGGCTAGGAAAAATTCACGAGTTCAATGACCTGCATTCTAGAATCCAATGTCCTATGCATACTCAAGCCCCGTCTATTCGTTCATTGTCTACTGTCTGAATGAGTAGCTGGTAATGGACATATGGTAGGGCTTCGGTATGCACAGGATAGTGAATTCTAGCATGTTGGTAGTTGAACTCGCGAAATATTTCTAGCCCTACATATAATGTGTGCATAGTATTATTAAACACAGTGCAATTAACAATATTGTAAAAAAATGAAATAATTTTTCTCGTCATTCCTTCCGGTTAACTAAAAATAATTTTGCGTAGTGTTTATACAATACGTGTGCATGTAAAATTACGAGCTTTACACGCATCACACGTTCATAGCATACACTAGACCAATTAAAAATAAGTTGTAATCCTCAGTCAAAATAAGCTGGAGCGGAAATACGCTTGTTCAAGTTTTATGCTCTTTGCTCGTTACAATACCTTAGAACTCTACCTTTAATATACAGAGAGTTATAAGCCATTTAAAAGACAGTTACGGTACCATTATGAATTATAGATTACTAATTCTCATTCTGTCTTTGATATCCCATAAAGGGCTGAAAATGTATAGAATCTGTCTACCGTAACAAGGTAGTGTAAAAATTTCTGAGGATTTGGATATATTTATATGAAATTATACGAACAATAATTTAACCATACTAAATAATTTGAAATGGAAATTTAACATTCAACTTATTTTTACTGTAAATATAGACTATACAGTTAGATGTAAAACAGGAGTTCTTAAAAATTTCGTTAGAAACTTCTTAACAAATTATTCGAATTCAACTTAAGTGTTCTTCGAAGCAACAAGCTGTTTCAAGTAAACAGAATTTTGGTTCATCTTATCAACATTTAGCTATATTTACATAAATATTTATAACAAAGTATGAAACTGAAATAGGCTACTTGACAACCACGCAAATAATTTATCTTGCAATTCTAATGACATGTTTTTTATTATTTTTTTATTTTTTATACTGTCAGTGGCGCGTTATTCATGTTTATTTGTAATTTTTTATGGATAGTTACCAAAAATTGTATTTTTTTATCATTGTTTTTAATTTTTAATGCTAATCTTAGCCTTTGCCATGTTTTTTCAAGCGTCTTTAGTATTCTTATGAGAAATTATGTAATATGCTAAAAGTGAAGATAATGAATTTTTGTCTCGTGAACATCCTCACAGAGTGGACCTACGCGGCTGTGCTGGGACTTATATTATTACTCCGCGCGTTGCTGGCTTTTAATCACAGAGTTGTTTGGTCTCCTTGCACCAAAGGGCGGTAAATTACCTCCTTCACCCTCACCCATTTCTCTTCACCCCCACCCACCCGCGTTTAAGATTTTCCTGGGAGCCATGTTGCTTCTCTTCGCGACTTTCGCTCTTCTGCTTCTCGGCACGACCGGCCACTGGACGTAACAGCGAATTAAGAGTGCGTGGTGGATAAATAAATGCTGAAAATTTAAATTCATTTCTATGCTTTTTTCGAAACCAATGTGGATAAAATACTCAATGGCAATCCTAGATGATGGTATTTGCCAACTTTATGAGTACATATTTATAGAGATCTGAAAAATTCGCGTTTTCTTTTAGGCACAAGCTGGAATTCCAGCAACTGTACGTTGGTGTCACTTTTATGATTGGCTCTTAACTTATTTGACACCTTCTGAAAGGCGCTGAGGCAAAAACTAACATGTAACTAAACGCACACCCAGTTCACCGTGGAAGCGTGCAGCCAATGAACAGCTGTTGTCTTCTTGAGTACACATATATTATTGGAGGCTAGCCTACATGTCAGTGAACCCGCGAATTTTTCAGGTCCCTACATATTTATCCAAAATTACTTATTCGTTGTTGACATCGAGGTCATTAGAGTAGGAACTTACACTTCGAACAGAAATTAAAATTGAGAAGGAATCTGCCACGGCCTGTAGCAAGGAGTCAATCCAACATTCGCCTGGAAGAATTTCAGAAAACCGTCGAAAACGAAAGTCAGGGTGACCAGACAGGAAATTTAACACGCGTCTTTCAAGTTCAGTGTTTCATCACTGCACCATTTCGATCTGCAGAAGAAAAATATAACAGAGTTACGCGTCAAACAAAATATGCATGCACACCATATTGAATGGAAATATAATAGCGTACAGTTATCTTGTCAAGTCTGGTATTGTGGAACATATATTTCCTCTGAATATCTTATAACATTTGCAATTCCTACGTAGACGCAAGAGAGGAAGTTGCGACATACGATAGCAGTGCTGCTTGCGGGTTTGATGTGATCGACCAGATTACGTACTACAAACGCGAAACTTCTGCAACGAGCTCGTAACATTATTGCACAAGTTTCATTCAACCACAAACACTGAAAGTGGTGTAGTTTAGCTTCACTAGGATATTGCTCGGTGTAACTACACCAGCAGATACGAATGAAATTATATTCTAGCAGCTGTCGCCTCGGTTATACGGCATTATCAAACCTTGTTACGCGATTTTTAATGGTAGATATTTTTTTCGATAGCAAAAGTGAAAAATCTTACTTATATCTCATTATAATACATTGGTAATTTTTCTGATAGATTTAGGTTGCATTCGTTACATAAAACTATGCATATACACACTTACTAACGTAGTTAACGTCCATCTTTTTGCGAGTAAGTATTTGTCGGACATTAATGTAACTAACAAGTATCTCACTGCCACTAAAACGTCGTATTTATTTAACAGTATTATAGAATTTACTTTTGTAGCTCCGATAAAAGTTTTTATGTTATATCATCGAATAGTTTTATAGTTAAAAGACTGTATAATTTTACTTTACTCTTCTGCTAATGCTCGTACTGACATTGCCGTGAATAGAAGTACAAACCTTTATATAATCTCAAACATCTCTCCTGTGACAAAAAAAAAAAAAAAACGCGCGTAAGTAATTTTATCTTGGCGCTATTATTCACTGCCACTTCATCAGCTAAAGCTCATTCTGAGCTGGTTTAATTTCTGCTAAATAAAATCACACTGGTATTAATCTACACCATTTGAATAAAACCTCTTCTCGTTAGACATCACGTCCGGTTGAATATAATGTTGGGCACATCGATGCCTAGCAAAAAAAGAATTTTTTCCCACGATAAATCAGTACCTCAAAGAGCGTTTTTATTCCTCATATCAATTGAGAAATTTTGCTTTCGTATTTCACTGCTCTCTGTGTTACAGACCTCACTATCTAGAGGGGAAACCGTTTACAGATTTTTAACTGTTAACTGAGCTCTTTAGATATCTGTATTTTAAAATAATCCGTTCCCGTAACTTCTCATATCGTGCATTACCTCGAGTAATCGCAATATACTTAGCAGCAAGTCAGGAAATATTACATATTTTTAACTTGTTGTTAACCACGCAGTTTTCCATTTTTAATGTTTTCTTTTTTTTACTTTTAAAAAGTTAACTGTGATGAATGATAAAATAATTTTTGTGCTTTTTTTTTTTTTATAATTCAGTAGGCCTACTTTAGTATTATAAGACTGCAAAACCACCGGATCATCGAATAACGTCTAATATCGACGCACGCGTCCATCTTCAATTTAATTTGGTATAACGAGAAGATATTATCAGTAGGGTCCGGTAGTTTTCGCGAAAATATTTTTGCCCCACTTTGTTTCAGTGCCTTACGTGCACACCTGCAGTTCAACTTCATTGCTATTGGCAGAGTGTTTTTGTGCAGAGTCGTTATTCATGTGACTGTGCCAATCAGTACACGGATAACTACCACACATCGCGTCTGTGATTTGCGGGTTTAACCTCCACACGCTGGGTGTTATGGCATCCAATCACTGACCACAAAGCAGAGCTGCAGGTGCGCACGTAAGGCACTGGAACAAAGTGCTGCAAAAATATTTTCGCGAAAACTACTGGGCCCTAATCATCAGTAGAGCAATTGATTTTTGGTAGGAAGAATTCTGAATGAACTTGTTTCAACGTCCTTATATGCACCTCTGCTTCAAGGTCATTTATTGGATGTTTTACTCTCCGTGTCTTGGGCTTCGAGCCGCAAATCGCAGACGTGTGGCGAAGCAGCAACCTTGTTCTGATTCGTACAGTCGAGTGAGAGACGTCTTCGCACTGGCAACAATCTGCCAATAGCAATGAAAAAGAGCTGCAGTAGTGCACATAAGTATAGGTACGTCAGTTTCGCGGATTCATCTGGCAGCAGCCTAGACTTGTCGTCAGTCCTATACACCCACTGGCCACAATCGATATATATTGGCTTATAACCGTACAAGCAGGTAGCAAGAAATAGCACTTCGCATTATGTCCTTATTTACTACTGGCTTGCAGTAGTCAGACACGTTTCGTAACAGCCGCCAGCAAGTCACAGACATGACAATGAAGTATACATAATTGGCGTTCAACCTGACCTGAAGTGTTTCTGCGAAATTTACGTACCTCTAGCTATCACTGTGTTAGCTAGCCATAGGCGCAACTAAGGAGGGGCACTAGGGCATGCCCCCCCCCCTAAATAAATAACCAACCAAGGTCTTAAAAATTACAATTAATTTAATATAAAATAATCAGTGATACTGTTACCAGTAGAATATTCAATGTTTAGCAATGAAAACTGCTAAAATAGCACTATTTTGCACCTTGAAATCCGACATTTTCCCGGGGGAGGTCCACCGGACCCCCCGCTTGAAGATGTGGTGTGTGATCTTTTATAATATTCGCAGGATAGCCATCCTTCCCCGTCTGAAATTCGTAATTTCTGACTACGTTACTGATTACAGGTAGGGGTAGCTTGAATATAACAGTATTCACAGACCTGAGCCTTCCCCCAAATGTCTATTCTAGTTGCGCCTATGCAGCTAGTAGCCAATAACTATTCTCTGGTTCAGTAAGCACATATTCTTGGAGGCTAGTCAGCAGGTCAGTGAGCCCACGAGTTTTTGTGGTCTCTACTTACCAGTAGGGCTAGGAAAATTTCGCTAATATAATGACCTGCAAGCTAGAGTCCATTCCCCTAGGCCTATGCATACTCAATTCATTCTTACAGTTTTAACATTTATATATCATCGTTTGTACAGGAATGTTTCTGTTGCAATACACCAAACGTGTTTTTAGATTTTTTACCCTGAAATATTATATATTTTGTGGTCAAAATAAGGCAAAATGAAGCAAAATATATATTTTTTTTTTGCTAGCAAACGGTGCATTATTTAAAAAAAAAAAGCTCTCCCAAAATTGTGTATCATATGACTGTACACAGTCTCAAAATTTTTTAAAGCAATTGGAAAAAAAAAATATTTGAGTTATTTGCATTTGTTTGAAATAAATGAAAGACCATGGCCTTAAGAGGGCGTGATACATAATTCAACGCTAAAAGCATTAATTTATAACTGTAGGTTTCTTGAAGCCAGTTTGTGAAAATTGAACAATAGCAATCCTAGACAATAGTTTTAGCCAACGTTTTAAACAGAATTGTTTCCAGTGTTACGAACTTCTGAGGCACAATCTCTGACGCCGGAACCTCGTGCATTTAACTGCGGCGCAAGAGATCACGCGTAACGAATTAGTAATTATGGATAAATATTTACTCATAAAGTTGACAAATACCATTATCTAGGATTGTCATTGAGTATATTTACCATTCGTACTCACACTCAACATTGTAATCTCTGGTATCGTGCATCCAGTGTCTTCTTCCAAAATATTATAATTGTTATGTGCCATACCTGAGATTACACTGTGTCCAATGTAGGAGCAGTAAGCATATAAACAATATTCCATGCAATACATTGCATAGAGCATGCAATTGCAAACACTCGCTACCCGCACTCACACTCTGCATTATGGAACAACACTCTCTGACGTCACTTCCGAGTGAAAGTGCTAATATTTGTTCTATTTGGAAAACGGCCTAAGTCACACTCCCAGCCAGGAAATTGGGCTCGGAACATGTGTTTATTAATGTCTGACCTTCAATACACGTGTCGTTTTTGCTCGTTACAATACAAACATTCACTGTATTTATTTTATTTACAAAACCGATGTATAGGAGTGTTGAGAAAGAGGCTTGACAAAATTATTCCCACTACATCGATTTCAGCGTTCCTAATATTTTTTTAGGAAACAGTCAGTTGTTTTTGGACTTTGCCCGACTTTTATAATTACAATGCTCAACATTTGCTGTATTCCCTAACGGACTTAGTGTTAAGTGTTCCATTTGGTCTATGAGTTTAAAACTTCCAATAATGTTTACGAAGTTTTCTACAGAGTAGCTTTCCAAGTATTAATACACAGTGTTCGTCTTATTTGAAGAGAACATCTGAGGCGTGGTTTTTAGTCGACAAATTCTAAAATTTTCCATTAAAAAAGTCACGTAATGAATACAGAAAATTGTGATGAAAGAGGTTTTCACGATATGGGGAGCGCTGTTTAAAACCATCGCGTTTACTGTGTTAATTTAAAAGTGTTATTTATTGTGACTCCAGACATTAAATTCTGAGTTCGGAACACTTTTATTGTTATTTAGGTTAATTTACCTGGATTAAAATTAGATGGGTGAGATGAAGGAAAAGATTCCTCTTTAGTCAACTTTCGCGAAAACAGAAAAACCTGATTTGTCACTAAACTGTAGGTTGAATGGGAAAACTTGCAATTAAACATTTGTTTGTTAGGATTTAAGTAAATTGAACATTATTTTAGAAACACAATACATTTTATGTATTGAAAGTTGAATGAACGTTTTCCTTTTTAATCTCATTGAGTCGAGGGCGGTCTGAAACTCGATGAAACAATAATTTACATACATGTTTCCATAATAGAAATGCTGTAAATTACTAGAATAGTGTTTTATGTTATAATACCTACACTGTAATGACCAAACATGTACAATGTTAAAATGTGTATATTTACAACACTGTAGACTACATAAACAAAAGAAACACTACTGAAGCGACTCTCGCGGCGAATAGCCAATCATGCCATAACCACAGACTAAATAGTAATACAGACGCGAAATGACGTGGCGACTCCTTTGATACGTGAGAACTTCGCCGCTTATTGGCTGCCCGAGGTTGTTGATACCAGCCCCGTGTATGTTTGGATCCTGCATGTTACTGCAGGTTTCCTATTGGACTGGCTGCCGGTTATCAGAGCAGCTGCCTTAAGCTGATTGGCAGTAGGTGTTTCCGCCATATTGCTGGCAAGAGAAGCCATTTTGCTGGCGTGTATGACTGAGTTCGCTGTCCTACCCAAAGAGGTTAGAAGGATCCAGATGGAGCATGTCGCCTGGAATTGTAACCAAACAAAAGCTTGGCGTGGCTGGTATCAATATGGCCGACTAATTAAAAAATTGAGGAAATATTAATTAGGAGGTATGTAAAAAGGGCTAAAATATAGTTTTCAAACTAAAACATCAATTAAAGATCACAATACATTAATTTACCATAAAATATACCAGTCTGATGTGTACTTTTGAGGTTAAAGCAGTATGGCGGCTGGCAAATTTGGTGGCTACCTCTCCCCCTCTTGGCTTCACTCCACTCGTCCTCATTCAGACATGTAACCCCCGTGGTCCTACCGGCTATTTCACTTCTGTATTCCCAAATATTCTGTGCCATAACGCTGAAGTTAAAAGTCACGGGTCCGTATTTATGCTATTTTATTAATCTTTATTTTTTAAATCCTGAAGGGGAGCAGGTAGTATCACAAAACTGTTACATAGAAATGCTGGAAATTGTCTGTACTATCGAGCCTAGTTTTTTTAAAGCACAATTTTTTATAATTTTGGCTAACTATCGACTTTTGGAAAATTAAGTCGATAATTAATAAAAATTATGGAAACTTTTGTTTTGGAAAAGTAGGCTACATAGTACAAACAATTTCCAACATTTCTATGTAACGGTTTTGAGATATCTCCTCCTTTTAATAATTAAAAAAATTAAATTCGCTAAACCAGCATAGGTATCCGTGGCCTTAAGAACAGAATGATTTCCTGTTACATATAACTTAAAAATTCAAAATTCTGTAGCGGTGTAAGGATTTATAGAATACTTTATTTCTTTATCTCAATCAATGATACTGCATATAAAGTATAGCTAGGCTATAGCAGTTCTTTTTCGGTGAAATATGGAATGTTTTCCTTTTCATCTCATCCATTCAATTAAAAAGTTGGAGGAAACTATAAATTGTCTGAAAGGAAACAAGCAACTAGGGTTTGAAATGTACTCATTTTATCCCGAACCACAAATAGGTGGTTAAATTCACCCTGAACGGACGTCTGGAGAGGATGTAACCTGGTATGACCTAGAGCATTTTAAACAACGTCTAATTCTAGCAGCACGCGGCTTATTTTACCTGCGGCGTATCCGGGTAACGAGTTTCCCGCGTCAATTTAAGTGTTCCATACTGCTCGCTGCTTTTTTTTTTTTTTGCGCGCTCTACCGCGCCTTTTTAGCCACGTCATTTTCTCCGGGAGATAACGCAATAACCGCGCGGCTGCGGATACGGAGAAAAAATTGAAGAGGGTTTTGATGGGCAGGGGAAGGGTGGCGTTACCGCGTGGACGTCACGCCATAGATTGCAATTTTCGGCCGTGGGCGCGCGGAATTCGACGTCGGCGAAAGTGCTGCCATCACGACGCCTTGATGAAGACCGCATGTCGGCGCTGCTCAGCGAGCCAGTGCCTGGAATTAGCTAACGCCGCGTTGGCCGCTAGGAGCGCCAGCAGCCATACTGCGGACCACGACA
This sequence comes from Medauroidea extradentata, assembly GCA_003012365.1. NCBI lineage: Eukaryota > Metazoa > Arthropoda > Insecta > Phasmatodea > Phasmatidae > Medauroidea > Medauroidea extradentata. The sequence continues at coordinate 25,231 of PNEQ01131208.1, forward strand.
TTAGAAGTTCAGGTCTGGAGACTGCTATAAAATATTGACCCTCTTATGACTGATTTGTAGTTCCTTTATTATCCGTAGATATGAATGAAAACTCGTGGGGCCTCTAGCACACTCGTGCTAGTAATTATTTTTACAACATTAAATGCGTTATATTTTTTAAGTACAAATCATAGAAAGTTACTTAAGTTTAACCATAATATTTTTTAAACACGTGAGTTTTGGTTAAAATAACGAACTTCTCTTTCCAACAGCACCATTGCGATAGTGGTGCCAGCAGTTTCGTTCAGTCATAAGAGGGTCAAAGGTAAAGTATTGAATAGTAGGTGAGTGTCCAGACCAAGGAGTATAAGACCAATGCTGACGGTCTATCTCTATGTGTTTCCAAATTGAACGGCGCAATATTGCAGCCCATAACATGCGATGTCCTATGCCAATGTTTTTTTTTTCTGCTAAAGTACACGATTCTCTATCTTTGGCTGCAATTTGGTCATCATAAGAGCAGCGTAACAGTCTAGTTCTTATGTAACGCCTTTGGTCCAGACCTGTACTTCTAAGACCGTGCTGCAGATGTAAGGTCGCGGGCTCTCCAAAGAGTATGAAAGTAGTAGATGAGTGTTCCCTGCTACTTGACTGGTTTGAACTGCGCGTGAATTTTTCTGAGCAGACGCCATTTGCGGAGCAATGCCGCATAATTATTTTATTGTAGTTTCTTAAGACGGCGTGGTACATATTTCAACGCTAAAAGCATTAATCTGTAACTGTAGGTTTATTGAAGCCAATTTGCGAAAATTAAACAATAGCAATCGTAAACAATAGTTTTAGCCAACGTTTTAAACGAAGTTGTTCCCAGTGTTACGAACTTCTGAGGCACAATCTCTGACGCCGGAACCTCGTGCATTTAACTGCGGCGCAAGAGACCACGCGTAACGAATTAGTAATTGTGGATAAATATTTACTCATAAAGTTGGCAAATGCCATTATTTAGGATTGTAATAGAGTATTTTATCCATATTGGCTTCGGATAAAGCGTATAAATCAATTTCAATTAATGTTTTCAGCGTTTGTTTATCTACCACCCACTCTTAAGGCGCCCCGCCTACTGGCCGTGTGTTTGTGTGAGTGAGACACGGCGCCAAGGGCGATGTTGACCAGCTCATCTGGTGCGGTATCGCCTCTACCACAAGACACTGTAACGGCGTGCAGTGGTATCGTAGAACACTCGCCTGACTGACACCTTCAGTGATGGCCCCATATTCTTTTTGGTAAAAAGTTTTGAGAAAGTCCATTATATTTTTCTAGAGTGGTTTCACAGGTATATCGTGAGTAGTTTTTCGTATAAAACAGGTTGCAAAAGCTGTTTTTAGCCATTTTGAGAGGCTCCGAAAGAATTTTTCTAATTAACGTGTTGTTGTAAAACTACTTTCCTGTGGTAAGTGTATTTTCTTTTCGTAAATTGACACAATGCAATGGGCACACGTGGTATTTACGAACTCACTGTAACGCATTTTGGTAGGTGGCGTCCGTAACAAAACTGGCCTTTGTATAGAACATAGCTTTTTTTTTTATATGTATATATTTTGAACCAATCTAAACTAAAGCGATCTAATTTAAACTAACCTAATCTAACTGTCACTGAGAAATGCGGAAAGAGTGGGAAAAAGGCCTGCGCAGAATTTTTACGCAGACGAGAATGTTACGCTATTATTTCGTGATAGATTAGACTTCAGCTGCAACTTGTTGCAAACTTTACTATATTTAACCTTTAATGTCTCAGTATTGCAATCTTTATGAGAATAGTTCACGTATGTGTCATACATTTAAGTTCACTGCCTGAGCGGATGACAGTGAGGAGTAATCTGAGGTGTAGAAGAACAGTTAATTCCCAAATTTAACTAAACCCTATTATTACGTTAACTACACCTTGGTATCTGTGTATCGGCACAATCTACCCAATGAGACCAAAGCCAACTCGACTGGAAACTCATCTTACGTCTCTCGCGACTGGTTCGCGCTTCGACTCAGGGGACGGACCGCTGCCCTGGCTGTGCCCTCCTGGACACCGGAGCTGGCTGCCCCTCGACGTCGTTGACGACCCTCTGGCTCGATGTCGGCGATGCCAGCACCTCGTCACTCCTTGCAGCAGCTATTTCCCTCACGCAGCCTTTTAGCAAGCCTATATAGTCGGGCCCGAGATGTTGTTAAAACATCCTCCCGTCACTGAAAGAAAAGTATTGTTGTAGGTACCATACCATAAAATAAGGACAACTGTCCGGTTAGTTTGTGAGTGCTTTCTGAATTGTTCCTTTAACAATTTGTTTTGAAGAAGTAACAATATGTTCTGTAGGTGGAGAAAATATCATATTTATTTTACAGAACGTACTGTCACTTCTACAGGACATGTTGTTGTAGGAACAATGTAGATAGTACCGACAACCAAACTGGATTGTCCCTATTTTAACAGAAGTATGGTACCTACAACAATACTTTTCTTTCAGTGCTCGTCTGCGTTCCTGGCTGTGTTACTCTCGTAACCAACGAGCTATATAGTAAACATAGAAGGGCGGAAACAGCAATCTCCAAGGCTCTGAGGTGAAGCCCAATTGAACATGGTATTTTGACCCTAGATAAAATGGCGGACTCTTTATTTCCGGTCGAGAGACGAGAGCGATTATGTTAATTTAAACATTATTACAGTATAATATATTACATTAATTATTGGCATTTTTCCTGTGTTAAGCGGGAATGTAGTGGAGCTACAAAGTAACGGATTTTATGCGAACATAATGACGGATTTTTAACATAATATTGGCCACACTGCTGTTCGCCATGTTTTCTGGGGTCAAAACAGCCGTTCAATTGGGCTTCACTTTAGAAGCGTTTCCGCCCCTCTATGTTAACTATATAGCTCGTTGCTCGTAACAAACTGCTCTGTACACGCCAGTGCACAACTTGTGATTCCATTGGCCACGTACGTAAATTACGTGTGTGACTGCTGTACAGCAGTTTGTTCACTCTACAGCTCAACATTTCACTATTGGTCAGCAGCGTTTCCCACGGTACACCTCGCATTTATAGGGTAACGGGAGTCGTCGTACGAGCATACAACAGCTTGCAGCCTAGTATGTGGCCAGAAAATAACGCTAATTTTGCACATCACTTGATATTATGTTGAGGGGATAAGTGCATGTTATGTACTTCATTTTTAAAGTTCTGAAACAGCGCACATTTAATTTATCAACACATAATATGTATTAAAATTTTTTAGAGCTTATTTTTATTTCATCTTCCTACGATATATTTTTACGGCAACTACAGAAAGGAAAGTATTTAGAAAATAGATTTAATTAAATAACGTGAAAGTAAACTGTTTGTTATAATATTCGGGTTACTAGGTAGCACGAAGATGACGTTCATGAATGTACTAGGATTTCAGTGAACATCACGACCTTTGACCAAATGTCCTGTGTCCAAAGTGTTACAAAACATCAGGTGCGGCAGTAATGCAAGTAACCTTAATGGCGTATAAGTTACTGCGTAAAACATTAACATGTATTGTTGTCTATGACAGAATGGTGCGTTTTAAAGAGCATGCAAGTATTACTACTGCTTAGCCCACAAAGTCGTCAAGAAAGGATTTTCTCATTATGTTCTCTTTCGTGTAGTAATTGCATACAAGTAAGGAACATTGGGCTTTGCTGTGTAGTCGCGTACTATGAAAGAAGCGGTTTTAGACTGAAAGCCGGCACGTCCTTTCAGTACTATGCTCGTACCGACTATGAGGCCCTCTATACGCACGGCAGTATGGTCCTAATCGCGTTCTTACTTCCTGGAATTGAACGAGGTGAAAAGCTTCAGGAATGTGCCTGCATTGAATACCAGATGCAAGTTATAAATAATGCTCTCTCTCTCGTTGAGAGAAAAATTTTGTAGGAAGTCTTCCCTGCAAAATTATTTTATAGTAGGCCTAACCACAAAATAATTTTGGGGTGGTCACAATATTTTAGTAGTATTAACAAAATGTTTTTGTAGCGACCACAAAACAAATTTTGCAGGGTGCATACCAGCAAAATATTTTGTAGCTGCCACAAAATATTTTTTCTGTGCTCTCTCTCACGCACACACAGACAATTTATCTTTATATAACTCTCTCTTTCGCTCCGTAACAATTTCTTTACTCAGGGCTACCATATGTGGGAAAATATTGTCTTTGAAATGTCCCGAAGTCACCGCACAAGTCCAAATACAGCCGATGTATCAAAGTCACCCAACGTGTCTAAAGTCACCCGACATGTTCAATGTCCAAAGTCACCCGACATGTTCAATGTCCAAAGTCACCCCACGTCTCCAGAGACACCCTACATGTCCAAAGTCACCTTACATGTCCAAATTCACTTCACGTGTCCAAAGTCAACCCACGTGTCTAAAGCCAACCTACATGTCCAAAGCCAGCCCACGTGTACAATGTCAGCCCACGTGCCCAAAGTCACCCCACATGTCCAAAGTCAACCCACGTGCCCAAAGTCACCCCACATGTCCAAAGTCACCCAACATGTCCAAAGTCACCTTACATGTCCAAATTCACTTCACGTGTCCAAAGTCAACCCACGTGTCTAAAGCCAACCTACATGTCCAAAGTCACCTCACATGTCCAAAGTCAGCCCACGTGTACAAAGTCAGCCCACGTGCCCAAAGTCACCCCACATGTCCAAAGTCAGCCCACGTGCCCAAAGTCACCCCACATGTCCAAAGTCACCCCACATGTCCAAAGTCACCCCACATGTCCAAAGTCAGCCCACGTGTACAAAGTCAGCCCACGTGCCCAAAGTCACCCCACATGTCCAAAGTCAGCCCACGTGCCCAAAGTCACCCCACATGTCCAAAGTCAACCAACATGTCCGAAGTCATCCTAAATGTTCATTCACTCCACTTGTCCAAAGTCACTTCGCATATCCAAACTCATCCCACGTGTCCAACATCACTCTACATGTGTGTCCAAAATCACACCCGCTTACAGTATTTATCAGCAGTAATGACTAAAGTAAAATATATGTGGTCTAACTGCCATATTGCCGGTTTTTAATATCAAATGTAACTAACGTCTAGTGCGCCTACACAATATGGAGTCAATTCCTCCCATGTAGCACCCTTGTAAAGCACATTTCGTGTTCTGGATGGCGCTCTGCAGGTTCCCGCGCAATTTTCTGAAAGTGTACGTTCGAGCACGGTTCGCCACGTAAGGCTCTCGGTCGGCTATCCACCTAGGTCGATATATCGATCGAGTTTTAGGTCGTCTGGTCATGCGATGTGAACTAAAGCCGACGGAACCTCGCGTTGGCGAATCCCAGCAGCATGGTGTCGTCGAAGGTGTTTTACCACTCGTGTACTTTAATTGTGTACATTAATGATACTTTGATGAGACGTCGGTAGCACAGATGTGTTTGTTTCCTGCCGTAATTCAATATTTTTTTTAGCATGGAGTGAACGTTGTCAAATCGGCTATAATATTATACTCAGTGTTCGCTAAAACTTAATTTAAGTAAGGTTGTGAAAGTTAAGATTTGAAAATAGCTAACTGTATATCTTTAAAATATGAAATATGAATGTAGTTGTTAATTATTACAACAAATATAAACAGCTTTATCCAGTCCACTTCGCGGAGCTTACTTTAACTGCAGGACCTCTTTGTTTTTAAGTCATATTTATTTCTCTATGCTAATCAATAACTGGTTTTCGTACAGCAAAAACATATCGATTGCAATGTTTGTGTTATTTATCCGTGGCCAATATTAACTTTTCGGGAGTTCTATAACATTTTACTATTTTCACATTCGTAACTTTCGAATTTCGAAAAATCCTTAGTTCTGTTTTTATATGTTTACATCAGCTTCATTTTAAAGCAAAATCACCTCGATATCTCAAATGGTTTAGGAGATACGGATAATTATTTGGAAACACGCTTTATTTTTTACCAGCTTTCAAGGACGAATATTAAAGAATCATAAAACTGCTATTTAGACATTTACATGAGCACCATTCTGATGCAAAGATCACCTTGATATCGTAAGTGGTTTAAGAGAAATAAAGGATTCGAATTTATTGGTTTGTGAACATACACCATTGCTAATGTTTTGCTGATCAACCTTGAGTTGAATGACAAAGTACAAAGAAGAACAAAACAACAGATACAAGACAATAGAAAAACAATTCTACAGGAATTCTGTCAGTGCTTTTTATATGCGAGACAACAAAGATTTCTATCTGTAGAATTCTTTGTTGTCTCACATATAAAATATAGACAGAATTCTTCTGGAATTGTTTTTCTATTTTCTTGTGTGTTTTGTATCGGTTTTTGTTCTTCTTTGTATTTTGTCATTCAACACAAGTTTGATCAGCAAAACATGAGCAATGGCGTAAGTCCACAAACCAATAAATTCTCATTGTAAACTCTCATTGCAACAAACATTTAAAAATCTGAGAAATAGAGGATTTATTAAAAACACATTTAACGGTATTTCACCCCCTTTAATTTCCGAATTTCAAAAAAATCGAAAAATTATGAAATGTGCATTTGCTTAGACAATGTTTTGAAGTAAAGATATTAACAATTTGAAAATCTCACGTTTCTAGGTCCAGCGGTTTGGGCTGTGCGGTGATGAATGAGTGAGTGGCCACTTTATTTTATGTATATAGATTAAACCATGTATGCGGACAAATCACTGAAGAATCAACACTAGCCTAGGCTGGGCATTGTTGCGTTGTGGTTATTATTATTATTAAATTTAATATTCTACTTTCAGTTAGGTACTGAGTAGGCGATGACATAATTCAGGAATAATTCCGCTGCCTAATAATTATTTTGATTGGCCGACGTTGTTTTTTAAAATATGATATTACAGTTAGTCAACCTTACTCATACTTAACGTATTATCTTAACGTGCTGAGTTTTTACAGACTTTATTGTTGACTAAATTAAAAAAAAAATTGAACTTCAATTTCTTTGTGTTGCGCGGAGGTGTAACTTACATGTTAGCACGCTTTCGTTGTCATTGGTATTCCTCTAGTCTAGTGAAATACTTTAAAAACATATCGATGGTGTTTTGGCAAAATGTCGTAAACCTCATTGTACTGTTTTAACATAGTAATTTTTTCTTTAATAACTAATTGGGGACTTAACATTCAAAAGGGACTAAGTACCATTTACGACAAAAATGAGTTATGTACATAGAAAGGTGGCAAACGCGCGCCGTACATCAGCACAAGTAGATGGTTGAAGTAACATCAATGCATTCTAGTTCATTGAATAAATATATATTGATGTTCATAAGTGTTTTGTATTGGTTACTGTTCGATTGCTCGTATTTACTACTTTCCTATTGTAATAAATATGTGAACGCATTTGGATAATTCCTTGTTCATTTGTTTGTCGCAATATACTGTTTTCGTCATTATCTAGGAACTTACCTTTTGGCCCCTTATGAACGTTTAAGTCTTCAATTAGTGAATATTTTTTTAGAACAATTATACATCATGTCTAGAGATTATGGTTTATCGCTGGAAAACTTGACTGTTTGCTGGGTTTCAACGCACGTTCAGAAGATTACTGGCTTTTGTTTGCACGTGAAGCTGTTGCCCTGTTTGACTGAGCCATTAAGAAACCCGCTATTGCAATATTTGATGCCTGTTATTGGTCTGCAGACAACTACGTTGTGTCACACGTACATCACCCAATCATGTGTGTTGCAATTAACTATAGCGTTTTCCAAGGTATGTTGGCACAAAACATTTTCGCGGTATGACATCATCTCTAATAATATCATATGTGGTTGTGTGAACGAACTACATATGCCAACAAATTAATGGAGTGGGTCATTTAAGCTTGAAAATATCTTAATTTAAATTTAATCATATGTGGGTTTATTACCTTTTGCCAAAACACCATCGAATGAATTCGGTTTTCATTACCAGCAATGTACATAACATAAACTTCTAATTACGGAGTCAGGTCAAACTATTTATATAACTTGACAACATTGTTTAATGATTCATCTTAACATAAAAAATATATATGTTATGCCCTAAGTGGTAATGAAATGATCCTAAACAATCAGCATGAACTTATGTTTTACTGTATACTTGTTTATGCACCAAATTTTATTTAATTAAGTTGACCGCCTCACATGCCTAAGTAAGACAATAAATTTTCATTGAATAATGTCTACGTACAAAGAAACTTAAGTTAATGAAACGGAAATCCGTATAAAATGTAATGTGAAGATTAAAAAAAAAAATAGTATTTAGCGTCTAATAAAAAATGCACTATTTTCAAATTATGTTTACGTAACTAGATACCACTTCATACGTTTAAGATTTCTCCAAACTACTTTCTAGGTTGTTAATTTTTCTACATTGTCCTTTACATAACGAAAGTTGGTTTAGTATTTACTTTTTTTTTTGTCGGAAAATGAATGTTTTTTTTTCTTTCTTCGAGCATTTTTCGTGACTATTTCGTATCTGAGATTCCAGTTGTCTTTTACATTTTCAAACGTTTTATCTTAATATCGGTTCAAGTCATCGATGAACAAGAATATTCAAATAATGTCTTATTATTTATTTCGAAGTCAATTCAAAGTAAGTTGTTAATTCAAGCGGACCTGAAATCCTGAAAACGTCTGTAAGTATGTCTCATGACATAATTTATTAGTAAGAGATAAATTTTGCTAGTGCAATGACCTGCAAGTAAGACTGATGTTATAAATATTCGCAAATATTTGGCACGTGTTAAATGGTTACCACTGCTCTTGTCATTCAGTTTCACTCTATACCTGGCAGGGAGTAAGTAGTACTTTGCAGGTTGTTAGTTATCCACGGCGTATCTGGTACACTGTGATTTAATCATGAACGCAGCAAAAATTTGTTTCCGTGCGGAACCTAACGTGTGCTGAAATTAAATCGTGATATTTTCTATGCTCTACTTGTATCATGATAAAACGTGTAATGATACTCAGAGCTACAGTATAACATGTTATCAAAAAAAGTAATTAATCGTTGACAATTTTGTTGGTTGATAATAGCACATTCCATATTTGTACATGAAAAAATTGCGGCCTGTCAAACTATTTGAGAATTTTATGCTGATGTAAGCAGAAGAATTAAATAAGCAAACTTTTTTTTTATTTTATTACGGTATATCCTACAATTAAGGAGTTGGCTGGAATAAAGGCTTTAGTAAGCTAAGGCCTTTCTTCAATTAAACAATTTATCTTGTTCGATTATGTCCATATAAGACGCCTACCGATATCTCAATTACTCACCAAGTTATGGATTTTTGTCTTGACCTGTGCGGTACCAGTATGCTATTACTAGGGCCCGGTAGTTTTCGCGAAAAAATTTTTGCACCACTTTGTTTTAGTGTCTTACGTGCACACATGCAGCTCAACTTCATGATTATTGGCAGCGTGTTTTTGTGCAGAGTAATTATTCAATTGACTGTGCCAATCAGTACATGGATAACTGTGATAAACACGTCTGTGATTTGAGGGTTTAATCTCCAGACGTTGTATGTTGAGGCATCCAATCACTGACCACAAAGCAGAGCTGCAGGTACGCACGTGAGGCACTGAAACAAAGTGGTGCAAAAATATTTTCGCGAAAACTACCAGGCCCTAGCTATTACTAATTTATGTTTTGTCTTTGACTGCATTTGAAGTAACTGCTATTAATTTGTGTAATGTATATATATATATATATATATATATATATATATATATATATATATATATATATATATATATATATACACACACACACATCACTTATTGGTATTAAGATAAAATAATGTGAGAGAAACGTTAAAAATAAAAAAACTAATTTCTTCTAAGCATATACATGTCATTTTCTCACAATGCAATTTCCTTGCTATGGCCTTTATTCCAGCCAACAGCCAACTCCTCAATTTTCAATTAATGGGCGTTTAGTTGTATAAACATAACATGTTTTACACCTGGGAAATAAGCAACATGCCTATGGCTTGCGTCGTCGGATTGAAAATAGAAGTATACAGTTTCAGAAAATGCCTGCTGGCATGCTTGGTGAACCGCTATTTAAATAAACGCCCGCTGATAAAATATCTACTCGGCGAAAGAATCTCATCGAATTGAATGAATAGTTAAGATTTTATTGCCGAATGAGTATTTCAGTCGTCCGCTAGATATCGTACCTTTCCATACCCCTTAATGAAGACACCGTGGCGTGAAAGCCAAGTATCGTCCCTCGCCACATTGACTGTAAAACCTCATGTCATCCTTACGAAATTTTTAAGTTAATGATAGTTTTCATTCGTGCGAGAAATGTATTAAACGTATTTACTAGCATTTAAGAGTTCACTTCCAAAAATAAATTCTTCAGATGCACCTGACGCATGAATGGTGTTGTAGCTTGCCACGGCTATACTTTTCTACGCGAAACAACTAAACTCATTCACAATATATTTATCTACGTAAAGAACACACAGTTGAAAGTAGGCTTCTAAAATTTTAAAAACGCAGCATGCTAGAATTATGTTTTCGGGGCCCCTAAACATGGCTAAAATCGGCTTTTTTCAGACAGCTGAGTGAGTGAGTGAGAGATTTTGGTCAGCGCTTAACTGGTGGAGGGTGACTTGATGTGAGTATGCCGCAGCGCAGGAATGAAAGGGCGAGGGAAACGGGAGATCCTCGAGAAAACCCGCCGACCAGCGGCATCGTCCGGCACGATTCCCACATGCGAAAATCCGGAGACCGACCCCGCCGGGAATCGAACCCGGATCGCCTTGGTGGGAGGCGAGAGTTCTTACCCCTCGGCCACCGCGGCCCCTTTTTCAGATAGCTGTAACTGGAAAAAATACCACCTGGATTCGTAAAAAACAACGTTGGAAGTATGTGTTTGACTTTGCTACAAACTTTCCACAAATATAACTGAAGAGTCGCCTCTTTAAGTCCCATAGGAAAAAGAGTAGTAGGAAATCACTTTACGCCAGTTTGGCACGCCGTGAGTAGAAGCGATGTTGTTACCGTCGAGTGTGGAAAGCTGGACCTTATCGCTTCACTTTCTCCGCGCATCAAACGCGGAAAATTACATCTGGTACATAGCTCTGTTAACCTAAATATGTCTAGGAATGACTGACTAGAGTCCCTACTTGTTCGTGATGAAATTTAATCACCAGATTATAATTCACATACCTTTACCCACTAGAGAACCTGTTGTCCACACCGAGCGAGGAGGCGCAACGATATCATGTTGAACTCGCATTCGAAAGGACCCGAGTTCGATCAACGGCTCCGGTCATCCTGATTTTGGTTTTCCATGGTTTTCCAAAAACGCTCCAGGCGAATGCTGGAACGGTTCCTTAACAAAGGCCATGGCCGACTCCTTTCCCAGGTCTTGACAATGTATACTCTGTTTCATATAAGTTTGGATAAATTTGATAGCAACTTATGGGCAATAATTTTTTAGTATTTTGTGATTTGTTGCACAATGCAAGACATCTTTAGCTCTAAAATGAACCTGAAATGTCCATTTCAGCATTTGTACTACAAAGTTTGTCTTGTGTAGTGACAAAAAGTAACAAAATATTACAGATTATTACCCATAAGTTGCTGTCATATTTATCCAAACTTATATGAAATGGAGTATACCAAGTTGTGTTTAACCGTCTCTAATGACCTCGCTGTCGACCAGACGTAAAACTCACTTACCTTGCCTTCATTTTCTAGCGTTTTTGAAGAAAGCCAGACACTACTATAAGCGCTTATGAAAATTCACGAGGGTAGGGTTGGTCAGCCAAAATTTCAAGTTTTTGGTGTTTAAAATCTTACACGAGGTTAGTTTAGCAGTGTTCGCAATTTTAACTGATGTCATCTCGGTCAACTACTAAAACTTGTATTTAGATATGATGGTTTATCGCGGGAAAATTTGACCGTTTGCTGAATTTTTCCTTGTACGTGGAGCTGACCGAGCCAATGGGAATCACACTATTGTAATATGTGGTGCCTGTAACTGTCCACAGACGGCTACGTTATATCAGACGTGTATCACCCAGTCGTACATGTGACGAGAAACTACAGTGGTTTCAAAGGTATGTTGGCACAACACATTTTCGCGATATACCACCACCTCTACTAATATTGTATTCAATATAATCATAACAGGTGTAAGGAATGCACTGTGGCACTGTTGGCAAAATATTTATCATGTATACAATATGCAGGTTTTTTTATTCCCGTCATTTTAAATAGCATTGCAGGCGATTATAAAGTCCTGGTAATCGACAAAACCGGGTCATGTGAATTCTCATAAGCGCCTTATGTCACAATCGTAAGTAGCCGCGCCCCACTAGCACTGGAGGTTTACTATTGGCCCACCATCCTCTCGGGCGTTACGCTGAAACTGCTGTCCAATCACACAAGTCCACAGTTGCACAAAATTATTTGTAGTCAGGCCTAGCAATAATTGTAATAAGAAATCACAGGGTCTGTATGCGAGACGGACTTTCTGTTGAGTATTTGAGGAGGACAACTTTGAAAACCACACACATGTCCACCTAATACAATTATACAGGCCAGCAGGAAAAAGTGTTATGTATATCGCATGTTTACTATTGTTCGCCATGTTAACTGTGACATTATTGTCATTAATATGAAAATATGTAAACATTTGCCGTTCATTATTAAAGGGGAAAATTGCCGCAGCTGGTTTCGAAGGAATATTATGAAGATGTCTGGTTTTAAGAGCCCTATACAACTGGCGCTAGATGCCGCGTCTGAGATACAGAAACAGGTAGACTATATAAGCTAGACTGGTTCGTGTGTCAACAACTTTACCGCCTTTATGCGCGGCATGCGAAAACGGCGTGCATTTTTTTTTTGTCATGACTCTTTCCTATGGCTAGGGCTAGGAATATTTCGCAAATTCAACACCCAACATGCTAGAATCCATTATCCTGTGTATTCCGAAGCCCCTCCATATGTCCATTACCTGCTACTCATTCAGACAGTAGACAATGAACGAATAGACGGGGCTTGAGTATGCATAGGACATTGGATTCCAGCATGCAGGTCATTGAACTCGCGAATTTTTCCTAGCCCGGCTTATAGGATTTCAAGCGGTGACCATACTTTTTTTCTTTACGGAAAGTGCATAGTATATTCCAGCGCGTGCTTCTCTATTTTTGTTTTATGATGTTAGTTGGAATTTTTTTCGTGACAGCAGTCTGGAAATGCAGTTTTAAGCCATTTTCAGCTTCACTGAAACCATTTTTCCAAGCATGATAGCTAGAATTCAAGAAATAGAGAAGCATAGTTTTAAATGTATTTTATTTTCGTGGATAAAGATATCGAACACACGTTTAGTAGTATATCTTTTAAAGACTAATTGCTCGCACGCTGCAACAGTGTTCATGCGTCTGCTGTATAGAGCTTTTAAAGATAGTTAACTTGTCGGAGACATGCGTTTCGTAACTTTAACACCTTCTAAGAGGTAGCAACTGTTTGTTCCTTTTTAGAATGAGCAATTTCGTTTGGATGCATATGTCTGGGTTTGAATGAAAACACACATTTTCGTCTGTTTTTTAAAAGGGTCGTGAAATTTTTTTTTATATAAACATGACGGCATGTTCGTATGTAACTTTCCAACAGTATTTAGAAAATATGTTTCGCTCATTGATTTATGTGGACATGTCTGTTTTCAAACGTTAGCTTCTTATTTTTAAACCAACCTTTTGGAATCATATGGTCTTCTTGAAGTTTTTCGCTATGTTATGTTTCTCTTAACTTCAGTAAATTTTGACAGTATTTCACATTGGAATCGTGTCAGTTATGCTGCAAGATAGAATTACACATCGTGTTATTAGCCTCTCTTGTTCATTTTAGAACCAAAACTACCAACATACATTATACCAAACATGTAGTAAAAAACGAAAAGTATATGTCTTCACTGTTAAAGGTGGCTAGCTGCCCAGGCCACGCAGCTGTGTCCAGAGCTTTGGCTGTTAGATAAGTATTCGAATAGTGTTGAGGGTGAGTAAGTGAAGTCAGCTTAGGAATAGCGTTTGAATAACGGCACATTTAAGGTACTCGGATAATCTTTTTGGGTTATTTTCTTATACCCGAAAATTGCGAAATGTTTGTTAAGTTATCGATTATATAGGTCGTTCAGGATAAAGTGAGCACTTACAAAGACTGTCTTGTCAAGAACAGTAATTCTATACACTTTGATTATTACTTAGAGTACTTTGTATACACAAAAAAAAAAAGACAGCAAACTAAAAATTATCTGAAAGGAAAATAGTAACCATGGTTTCAAAAGTACTTACTTTATCCCGAACTACGTATAGTTATAACATTTTTAGCGTAGAATCTTTGGATAGGTGTAAGCTTGTGCAACCCACTTTAACATATAATATAAAATCATGTAATTATAGCGCCATCACTGACTTGTCTCATACAGATAAGTTAGTGTTACAGTTTCCCAGGTACTATAGGGTTCCATAGGGATTTTGTATGATCGTTTTTGGGCCAAAGGGAAATTATGTCGAAGAGTTGGAGCGTTGAGTTTGTTTGTGTGTGTGTGTGTGCAATGTGACAAGTCATGGGAAAAGAAACCGTGACTTCTAAGACGCCAAACATGATTTTACTCTGACCCTCAAGGTACTGGAAGTTGAGATCCCATTTCTGATGGTCGGCCATATATATACCAGGCCAGCTGGCCTGGCAGATCTCTAGAAAGGACATCCACGGAAGTCCGCACGGTCGTCGTACTGTTAATCCACTTAGACGCTGTGGTTCTCGGCGCCTTGCGTCCTTTTATTCCCCCCACACCCCTCCCCTACACCACTACTAGGACGTGTATGTCGCGGCAAGGTCGATAAGAACCTGCTGTAGCGTCTCCCGGCACTAATGGCGCCCGGCTTGAGACAGATTTGATTAACACTCTTGGTGTGAAGGGGGGTGGGGTGTGGCATGCGTCCGCGTTCCTTCCCCCTCTTCCATCGCTCGGCTTCTTTCTCCCCAGGGTTCATCCCGCCTCTTCCAAACACTGTTTCGTCGTCCTGTTAAGCGCTCTGGTACGGGAGGGAATGGCAGAAGTAAGAGAAATACTGACACACAGAGAAAGAGAAGCGGACGTCGGGAGAAAGCGGGACGGACAGCGACCAATGAAAGGGATGTACACAGAGAAAGGCTAACAAGAGAGGAAACAAGCATAGAGAGAAACAGAGGAAAGGGAGATAGAAGCGGAGTTGCTCGAACTCCAGACACCTAATTAGTTCCCCGATTAATTAAACACTTCCGAGTTAACGAAATTCGCTGTTCAATATTGAATGTAACTGATGTGACGTTTTGCTTCTTCTTGGCGATTTTTTTTTTGCGCGTCCCGTCGGGTCGCGATGTTGAGAGCTCCCGTGTTCTTTAATTAGTTAATTGCCTACTCGCTGAGAGGAAAGTTCGTCTTTCCGTGGTGGGTGGATACGATCTGACCCTATTGAAGGCGCGTCTTTGCCGAGCGTCGGATAAGATTACTCAGCGTTGATGAAGCTCTATTTGATTATTCTGCTCTGCCGCGTGCAAAATTAATGGGCGAACTCTACTGAAGTGTGTACTTACAGCTTGTACAAGTAAAGATGACGTTTGCAAGCAGACGTTGCTGGTTCACTTGAAACTACTTAGAAACGTCTTCAAAGTGATTGATAAACACCGAAGATCGGAACAAGTTGTGTTTTTGTTTGACCTTCACGTCAGATGAACTTGTTCTGAGTTAACAAGATCTAGCTAACGTGACCCGTGTCTAAATGTAAATCTGTTGTTACTGCACTTAAGGGGCTACCCTAGATAGGCTGCGTTTGTGTGTGTGAAGTAGGAGCGGTAAAGTTGCCGTTGACTGACGCATGTAATGTATTATAGCCTCTCCGCGCAAGCCACTGAGATGGCATGCAGGGCTTTACTATTATCCTTTTTCCTATGGGACTTCAAGCGGTGACCACATTATTTTATTTGTGGACAGCATAGTTCAAAGTCTAACGCTTGTTTCTATAGTTGTGTTTTTCGAATCCAGTTGTTATTTTTCCTGATACGGCAGTCTCAAAAAGTTATTATTGGCTATTTTGAGGATTCCGAAAATGAAGTTTCTAATCAGTTTACAAAATTTTTCAAACTATAGTGGCATAGTTTTAAGTGTGTGTTCTTTTCTTACATTAACAAATATAATGAGCGTTTAATATTTTCGTCAAAAATATAATATTCGTAACTCGCTACGTTACGATTGAAGCGCAGATAGGGAGGTCCCTTAAGGGCGCGGTCTACCGCAATTCTCATCACCATTATTGTATTTTTTATTTGTACCGGATATTTTTTTCTTATTTAGTCACAAAATGTGACTAAATTTGGCTCTTATGAAATTTTTTTTTATAAATTATTTGTATCTTTAAAAAAATTATTGAATATTTTAAATTTTTATATTCAGTTTCAGCATTTTTTAATTCAAATAATTTTTATTCTTTAATTTGATGAGCATGTCATTGTAGCCCGCAATGCCTTTATCCACAGTGATTTTTTTGAGTTTGGTATATCAGTTGGTTTTAGTGTAGTCTTTAAAACGGAAACATGCAAAATATGACTTTAACAAACCATTACGCGAAAACTATGAGAGATAAAAAAATTCCATAAGAGCCAAATTTAGTCAAATTTTGTGTCTAAAATAAGAAAAAAATATCTGGTACAGATAAAAAATAAAAAAATAGTGATGAAAGTTGCGGTAGACCGCGCCCGACGGCCATTTTTAATTTACAGTATTTTTTTCCGCTGCACAAGCACATAATATCAGCCTTCTACAACGTTTTACATTGTTAGATAATAAATTACTTCAGTATTATCTTAAATTTGTTGTAAGATAACATGAGTGTATTTGTTATTTCCTAACTTCTTATCTACCAACCAAATGACGGATGACATGTAAAATGTAAAAAGGAGTAGCATGCTAATATTTAGAACATGAATTGTCGACAATTTTGATACATTTTTAGGAATACTTGTAGCGAGAAAGTAATGTAAATTTAATATGGCCGTTCACCATTCGAATTTTCTTCAAATATACACACACCCGTACTTGGCACTACCAATGACGTGATGAAGTATGTACTAGCATTGTCCGAATTCTCTGTATAGTACACAGAGATTGTACACTTGACAAGTTTACAAAGTAACTAACTTGTTGACGTTCCAGCATATTAGCCCTGGCAGCCGTATTGTTTTCAGATGATTATAGTTAGAGATGATGGTTTATCGCGGGAAAACTTGACTATTTGCTAGGCTTCAACGTACGTTCAGCTTATCAAAAGATTACTGGCTTTTCCTTGTACGTGAAGCTACTGCCCTATTTGACTAAGCCAATAAGAATACCGCTTTTTTAATATTTGATGCACGTTATTGGTCTATAGACAGCTACGTTGTGTCAGTGTTTTCAAGGCTATGTTGGCACAAAACATTTTCGCGATATACCATCATATTTAATTATAGTGAAACTTTTGTAGAACTCCAGATTATTTTTTTTTATTTTTTTCGAAATGTGTTTCAGCTGTAACCTATGTGAGTAAATGTACACAATTTATCTTTGTACCGTGTAAATATTTTCCCGAAAAATTATTATATAAATTTATATTTTCACCATTGGAAAATTTTTATAATCTTTTCACTTATTTACTATTCTGTAAAAATTTTAAATGTACTAACCTGCCCGTATTTCAGTTTATAGTTACTCTTTATTTTGGCTCTATTGTTAAATATGCCACCAACTGTGATAAAGTGTTGACCTGTCCGAATTATCTCAACAATTACGTACCAGATACTAGTAAACGTATGTAATTAGTGAGTATACTGACTATTTACATACTGCCTAAGTACAAGCACCGTTGTTCGCTTTCTTATGTCAACAGACGCCAAACGTAAAAATTAAGGAACGCATTTACACGATTTTCAAATAGAAAATATGCGAAGTATTTAGTTCTGTATAAAAGTTTGTTACTTACTATATATCGACTTTTTATAGCGTGCACATACTTTTTTAATTGCGGAATTTGTAGGAGTACATAGCAAAAACCGTGAAGCAAACGTGTTGTGGAACAATATACTGCTATTTACTGAGCCAATGGACGACTTGAAAACAGGCGGAGCTTCAGTCAGGTGTGGGATACAATTCCTATCTCCATGGATACCGCAGCCGAACATAACCTTCATTTAGCTGTTTGGCTTCACATGTCCCGGATGAGATGTACGTCAAGAAAATGTATTATTTGTTTGGAATTTGCCGGTTTTTCAGGTAAACATTAATCTTATGTATTTGCGTATCTTAACCATGAAATTGAAACTAATATTTTTTACCCTTGCGTGCAAATCTATGAATACGCAACATTTTTGCTTTCTGCAATTACCAACTAACAAATCAGCATGTTTGTAAACAAGCTTTGTTTCCCACAGTACTTTTCGCCTGCGGTGACGCCCATTTATGTGGAAAAATTTTACAGTGTGAATTTATGTCTCATAATGATGGTTTCGCCTTTTTATTTACACGCTTCTAGTCATGAGTTATGAAATAATTTAATCTGACGTTGAAAGTCTTTGCTGAGTGTCCTATTATGTTCTAGGCACGTTTGCGAGCATAGTATATTTTCAGTGGCGAAGCAAGGCAAGCAGTATGAGAGCCGACTATACACTTAGAACAGGTGACAGTTGCGTTGCTGAGACCTAGGTGTATAACTGATAACTAGTACCTCGCCTCTTACATGCTACTGGCTGTGTATTGTACATGCTCTTACCAGTCAAATGGTTCCACAGACAACTGAGAGTTGTATATAGTCACTGCTAATTACTGCTTACTCTAGAACACTTCACGCTTCACCACTGTATATAATCTTTACAAATTCCGCAATTAAAAAAGTATGTTGCACGCTACAAAAATTGGATATATAGTAAGTAACAAACTTTTAAATACTTCGCATATTTTCTATCTCAAAATCGTGTAAATACGCTTCTTAATTTCTACGTTTGGCTTCTGTTGACATGAGAAAGCGAACAATGGTGCTTGAACTTAGGCAGTATCCAAATATTCAGTATATTCACTATGTACATAAGTTTACTAGCATCTGGTACGTACTTGTTGAGATTATTCGGACAGTTGGTGGCAAATTTAATATTAAAGATGCAACAAAGAGTAACTATTATAAACTGAAATATGAGCAGGTTAGTAAAGAGATGATGGTATATCGCAAAACTGTTTTGTGCCAACATAACCTTGAAAATACTGTAGTAAACTGCAATACACATGATTAGGTGATTTACGTCTGACACAATGTAGCTGTCTGCAGACCAATAGCTAACATATTACAATAGTGGGATTCGTATTGGCTCAGTCAACTAGGAAAATAGCTCCAAGTACAAGCGAAAGCAAGTAATCTGAACGAACTTTGAAACCCAGCAAAATGTCAAGTTTTCCCGCGATAAACCATCATCTCTAAATATTTTCTTTCCAGCAGTAAACAAAATTATTTGCAACTGAACAAAGAATATATTTGTATGTAACATAATTATTTGGCTGACTAGATTGACTTACATAAATATAAAGCCACGAACCAAACTGCTGGACCTATAAACGTGAAAATTTGAGGGTGGTTCCCATCAGACTGTAGGTGAGTACTAAGAAATTTTTTTTTTGAAATTCGACCTGAAGAGGGTGAAAAGTAGTGAAATGTATTTTTTAATTATTTATTGGCATAACTACTACCCGACGGGTTATTATCGTTAGTTTGAAATCAATTGCACGTTTATAGAAATGCATATTAGGCGATTTCAGTGCATTTTATAGTTGTTATCAAGGAGTGTAAGACGGGAAATGTGATATCGATTATTCCTCGATATGTAACAAACTATTAGAGGTGCATAGATTATTTTTGCTTCAAAATAATGATTACGTTTACACTCGAAAAGTAGTTTCAAGTGGAATATCGTAAACTTGAGAAAGACGTCTTCCTCCAGTCGACTATATTCTGCATAGGAATTAATTTTTGTGTTGTTTTGAATCTGTTTTTGTCGTTGTGTCGTTTTGTTGGATACGACTTCATTCTTTCTCGGAATTATCTGTATGGTTCATGCCTGTTGACTACAGCTTACTTGCTTTCCTTCCTTTGTGTTTTGTTTTATTGCGGGTGTTTCTACAACACGGCAACGTTTGTCCGCTATGACGTATGTCTAAAAAAAACTGTTATTTTTATAATACATACCCATTGCAAAAATCGTTCAAAGATAGCAGCTACGTCGAGGCGAACGTGTATCACCCAATCATATCTGTTCCAAGAAACTGCAGCTTTTTCAAGGGTATGTTGGTCCAAAATATTTTCGCGATATACCGTCTTCTCTAACTACAATATCATGTAAGGCCTGTTTCACTGAAAGAAAAATTTTGTAGGAAATCTTCCTCGCAAAATTATTTTGCAATAACCACGAAATAATTTCGTGGTGTCCACGATATTTAAGTGGTGTTATCAAAATGTTTTTGTGGTGACCACAAAATAAAATTTTGCAGGGTAAATACCCACAAAATATTTTGTAGCTGCCACAAAATATATTTTTCCATGTTTGCTATCGCTATAAATAAGGCCTATGAACAGCTTTAGTTACGTAGCCTGATGTAGAGTAAGTTAAACAAGCAGCTTGGTTTTCCGAACACTTGATGACTGATTTTCCAGTCTGGTGTACAAAGAGATCTTTCAATTAAATATCAACTGCTACGAGTAATACACGCAGGCAAAGCCGCGGGTGGACTCCTACTAGTAAGCAATCAGCTTCAGTTCCGTGTGTTGGAATTATATTACCCTGAAGAATATTGAAACCAGATGGTAAACGCCCGCGGAAATTTGTGAGGAAAAACACTTTTTTTTTTTCGCTCGCGATGGCGCCATTCTTGCAGTTACAATTACGCCAGGAGGAGCCCCTACAGCAGCGTAATTACTGCGGTTATAAATTATTCCGGTCGTTAAAACCAAGACTAAGTTGTGGGTGAGAGGGGGGAGGGCAGCTCTTGTCTTTAGTGTCTGAGAACACAGCTGTGCGGCGCGGCGGTATAACTTGAAGGGGCGGCTGGCTTTCTTGTCCTCTTCGCCTGGGTCCGCTTCTCAAGGTTCCAACCCCTTGACGCACGGAGGCCACGGTGCGGGCGGCTTTTTGAAATTACATTCCCCCCTAGCGCTCTGTCAACCGTTTTCACTCCCCAGTTCACCCGGAATTACTCGAGCGCCCGCGCAGAAAGAAGATGGGAGTTATTCCCTCTTGGAATTTCCCGCTTTTCAAGTCTCGCGACATACGACCCCTTGGAAGTTCTCCAGGTGTCCTTGGAGACTTGTAATTTTGACGTCGGTGTGTTTAAGCTGCTTTTGAAAATCAGCTGAGGCTTCTCAAAAGGAATAACATAAATGGAAAATGAGTACATCCAATTTGTGTCCGCCCTGCTATTTTTCTCTTATTATTATAATATATTTTATTATTATTATTATTATTATTATTATTATTATTATTACGCACTGAATATTTTCGTTTCTTAAAAACTTATTTCAGTCGTAAAAATACCAATTTAAAAATTTGAAAGTTTCCGTTAAAAATAAACTAAATTCCAGTGCAGGTGAACTGACTGTTTTTATGTTCGTTTCGTGTGTAGTTACCTGTGTTGTTATTGTTTTTTATTGGTCATTTGATGTCTTTTGTTAAACGAGTATATTTTAAACACAAAGTTGTAGAAAACTGACGAGTTAACATAGGTTATACCTGTATTTCTCTGACGTAATGTATCGAATTTCCATTAAGTCCTTCAGTCGTTTAAAATTTACTCTCGAAATTTATCAGCCAGTTCACTTGTAAGTTAGAGGGAAGTTGTGCGTTAATTCTGGAACAGTACTCCGGGGTAGCGAAAACTATAAAACTCATTAACTAAGAGTGTAGTTTCCTTAAAATCGCATTTTTTCATTAAATTTTCGATAACGTAAATGTCGTGACAATTATTTAAAAATAAAATTAAATAGACAGCGTTAACAGCTTGTAAGATCATATTTGATTGCATGTATTTACTGTTATGATCTGTGCAATTGTAATAGAAGATAAACTAATTGTTTACTGTTTTCAGTTTCACATTAATTAATATAGTAAATACTTAAGTTTAAAAAAATTTTGTTCGGTTGAGTTTTATGTCACTACTGGCTCTGAATTTAAGAATTAAGGCATAAAAATTAGTTACAAGTAAACAAATATTAAATCAATACATCTAGGAAATTACCTCCTAAGGGCGTTCCAAATACAAAAAATCATAGTTTTATATCGGTATGAAACAGTGTTAGTTTTGTATACGTTACTTAAGATACATATTTCTCTTACAAAATGAATTAACTCAGCCAATATGTCTAATAATCGCACTTCAAAGTTATAACTTGGATGTTTTTTTTAATACACCCCCCAAAAACCAATCAAAATAATGAAACTAATTAATTCACAGTAAAAGCACATGTCAGTGGCTAGGTCTTTACGCGCATAAAAACACATTCAAACCTTGTTTTGTATTTTTATAACATTTATGAAATTTGAAAACTTCTTTGCTACTATTTTGTATTAGGTTTTTATATACGTAAAGACCTAGCCAGTAACATGTAATTTTTCTGTGAATAATTTTGTTGCATTGTGTCCGTTGGTTTACTGGGGGGGGGGGGGGGTTGAACTAAAATCATGCAATTATTGACTTTGAAATTGCATTATGGTAAAACTGGCTGAGGTAAAATTTTTTGTAAGAGGAAAATGTACTCCCAAGGAATGTCTACAAATCTAACACTGTTTCATACAAATATAAATTTATGATTTTTGCCTCTGGAAAGCCGTTTAAAAACGATCTCAGCCACATTCGAAATAAGTTACGTCAGGGGTTTAAGAAACTCTTATTGGTCGCAATCAAACTCTTTATGCGTTTTCACCCACGTGGGCACGAAAGTTGATATAAGAACCTAGTTGAGGATCTTATCGTTTCTACGAATTTGAGTGGGATGGCGGTGGTGAAGTTAGTGGTCAGAACATACGCCTGCCACCTCAGCGATCCGGATTCGATTCCCAGTTGGATCGTTCCCGTTTTTTTCGAATGTTGGAAATGTAGCGGACATCAGACCAACTTCTCCCCGCATTCAGTTGTGAATTCGTTTCAAGCGCATACATTTTCTCTCATCGTAAATATTTGGTAATTTTCAGCTCAAGTCGTGTCTGGTGTACTATCGCAATGCTGTGTGTGTGTATTACGGTGTAATCGTAGTTTTCAGATAGTTTAATGGTAATGCTAGGGATTTTTGGGGCCACAAATATTCGGCATAAAGCTTGGTCTCGCAGTAGATAACAAGGTTTCATATTAACGTCGGCTCTTCTTCGGAGAACAACTAGTATTCGATGTTAACCTAGAATTTGTGATGTATCATAGAGTTAAACTTGTATCTATAATTTTTCGGAGAATAGCTGATACGGATTGTAAAACACGGTCTAAGCATTGGACCGAACGAGAAAATATAAGCCACAGATTCAGAAACGAAATACAAGGGTCGTAGTTTAGGCTCTTTTAAACCCATTAAGGCTATGCCTGAATATTCCTGAGATAACTGAAATATAGATTCAGAAACGAGTCACAGGGCCCGTACTTAAGACTTTTTTTTTTTTTTTTACTTACCGATTATGGTTATGCCTGAATATTCCTGAAATGCGTGAACAACTGATTCAGAAACGAGTCACATGGGTCGTATTTTAGGCTTCTTAAACCTATTTTGCCTGAGTATTCCTGAGGTACGAGAACACTGTCGAAACATACTCGCTCATGTCGAATTCTGTTGGATGTCCGTGGACTCGTAGCTTGCCAGCCAATGTGTTGATCAACCTACTTATAGAAGAACGTTTTTTTTTTTATTTAAATCTGGTTTTAACTGTGGAATCGTTAGTGGAGTAAGTGTAAGAAGTAATATAATAAATTAATTTCATTTTCTGGGAAATGCTTGTTTATTGTTGTTAAGATGTTTCTTAATTCCCGCCACTTATTTCTCTATATGATTGCGATCAAATTTCATATGTGTAGTATTTTTATGTATTTTATGATAGTTAATCAAGTACTTTGGTAAGAAAAGTATAAAACAAAGAGTAAAAAAGTACACAACAAATAATTAGGAATATTGTGAGGACCTTCATTTCTTCTGCTTTCTCTTATTTAAAGTCAGCTTTGCTCTGGATCACGGGAAACAATTGGTTTGATGTCTGCCTTTTTTCTCCTCCCAGAATTTCTTCATCCGTTAACTGAGGATCCTCCTTTCTTCCGACCAATTATTATTGACCCTTTTATTTTTCTACTTGAAACCTCTGAATCAGTCAGTTTCCATTCGAAACACACTTCGTTCCAGATATTGTTTGAAACTAACCAAATTTATTCAGTTCTTTCTCTCGTTTTTTGGACCCTTTTATGTAATTTAATTTATGTGTTGGGTACATATTGTAATCGGCATTTTGAGGAGCCGACATAAATGATTAGTAAATTAGGCTAATATATGAACTTCTGCTGCAAATAATTTTTGTTTAAGCTAAGCGAGATCCTGAATGTCTGAGAACGAGGTCCCAGGAAAGCATGCATTGCCGGTGGTCTGCGCCCCCTTTCTTCTCAAAGTCAGAACACGAAACATGTTACACCACAGGGACTCTAGACAATGTAGCAACCCTATGTTTTGTTGTGCGAAGTAGTGTTGCCAGCGTCAGACTGCGGGATTATGCACGGTTAAAAAAAATAATAATAAGCCCACTTTTCTTGCTTCGCTGAGGAAGGAAAGGAAGGAGAAGTCACTTCAAGTGATGCTGGCATAAGCCCACCCAAGAAAGAGAAGAGTAGGGGGCAGCCAAACAGGGCCCGTCTTATAAGGAAGTTATTTGTAATAAGTGTTTCAGGATTTATGTAAATATATGTGAAATAATTAACAATGCTGTAATAATAACATGAAATTCTAAAAATAAGGACACACAAACAACAAAGTTGTCAGGATAGCTGGATACTTACTGCAAAGAGATGTGGCTATAGTTAAGAAACATTGACAGTCCCCACCTCCTGGGACTCAGTGCCATAAGATGGTATGCTAGGTGTTATTAAGCATCTTACAAGGGGACGAGTGATAGTCCCCACTGGTTATCCAATTTTGAAGCGGCATCGCGTCGTGGCCCGCCGAAAGTGCGTGTTTTGTGGGGACTTGGGCCTGACCCCTCGATGGGGGCGGACGTCGTGTTCGTGTATTGTTCCGGGAACAGCGATTGGTTGTGTTCATTAATTAAGGGACACCGGCCCGAACCTCCGAAAGAGGTGGTCGTGATGACTGCTGAGGTTCCGTGAACCGGGATTATTTGTGAGTTTTTGATTAAAGAACTGGGTCCTGAACTTCCGAGCAAGTACGACGGTTCGCTCACGAAACAAGCGTGATTGTGATTTTTGGATTGTACCTTATAATTGAAGACGCAAGTGCATGGAGGTGTTATGATACAAAATAAAAGTTATATTCGGAAATCACATTTCCCTCTCAAGGTTGGGGAATATTGCCATACACATGATGTGTAGCATTATGAATATTTTTTACAGTGAATGTGACATAATCCTTTCATCCACGCTATATCTAGAAACATGTGGCTTTTATGTGAATTATAAAAGTACTATGTGAAAAGTAGGTACATAACATCTTCGTTCATGGGAAAATATTGGATTTTTTAAAATAACATATCCCTCGCCAACGGAAAAAGCCATATATTGAGCTTTAATCCTGGACTTCCCTCATGGATTGCGGGAAACGATCATTTAAGTTTACGTTCAGGAGTCGTACTCCTCTAGTATTTTGCAAGCCATAGTGACAAACTCATTACAAATCTTGTAAACGAACGTATTTGTCATGTATTACTTAGCTTGATTTAAATCAAGCATATGTTATCCAATTTCTTGTTGAGATATCCCAGTTTGCCTAGCGTATTGAGGCAAGCATTCATTGGTGTCATTAGATTCGCAGACTTGAAGTTGACTAAAATAAACTCATATAACTTGGCATTTTCGCATCGATGAGAATAGACGTGAGGTACTACAGCGCCGTTCATTCACCAAGCGAGAACATCTCTGACAGCCGGCGCATCTCCAAACGGGGGTTGCTGACTGGTGGAGGAGAGATACCCCCAGGCACGAAGCCCCGTTGTGTATGCGATAATCGCATTAAGAGGGCGCTCACCCACGTCAGTACTTCCGCCCTCACTGCGTGAGATTGGTCTTGCTGGAGGTATTTCGTATGCCCGAGGTATAAAGTTGTAGAGTGACTGGCCTAAATGTGTAGTAAATAGGTAAGGACATTCGTTAAATGTCGTGCATTGAAAAGTGCTCGCTTTGAGAGTTTCTGGGTACAGCAATTCTACCATAAGATTTTCTTCTAATTTTAAAAAATATATATATAGTCAGCATTGATGAACTTCTTCTGTCTGGTAGGTTAAAATATTCTAAAAAGGTCTTTGTCCGTTAAGTCTCGCTTCATGGTTTTTTTTTTTCCGTAACAGATATGTGATCTATTTTGCATACGATAGCATTGTGTATTGGCTATGGGAACAATATAATTTATTCGCTCCATAGTCAAGTACAAAAAAATTACGTGATTCGACGCTAAAAGTTTGCATCACAAGGCGTTGATATGTTTTTCTTACCAGTCTTTAAATTTGTCCTTGTATGAAGAACATGCGTCAGATTTTTAATAGAATACTGTAATAATATTTCACTTTTTTGTTAATATAAGGCAAACACGCATTCTATTAAATTTACGATAATGTAGAATTAAGTTTTTTTTTTGATAAAAAGAAAAATATGTTAAGATAAAGCTCTCATTAGAGTATACGGTATTGAGTTTTAGACATTAAACAAAACGGAGTTTCCAGTCTAAACACACTCGCCAGAGTAAAATTTTGAGAGAATGGGGCAAAAGACTTAATGTACGTTGCGAATATACACGTACCGCAAACAAAGAGCCAGGGGATGGAAGGTCGGGGGTCCTTCTTCGGAAAAATTTGAATTTTAATGTGTAAAATGGTGCAGTTTAGTTGTATCTGAACAGAAATATTGAGTATGAAGCTGGAATATATTTAAATATTTTGAGAGATGAAATTAACTAAGTGAAGAATTTTGTCAAAATATCTTTATAAGTGGTGTTATCTATACTCTGTCCACTCTAAGGTTGCAGTAGAAATAAAGATTGATAACGAAATAAATCAAAGCAATTCAATTATATCTTGATTCCTCACATTGTGATTGTGCCGTAACACAGTTACCTTGTATTTTTCCAAACTTCAAATGAAATTTGCGT
This sequence comes from Medauroidea extradentata, assembly GCA_003012365.1. NCBI lineage: Eukaryota > Metazoa > Arthropoda > Insecta > Phasmatodea > Phasmatidae > Medauroidea > Medauroidea extradentata. The sequence goes on from PNEQ01131208.1 coordinate 52,670, forward strand.
TGTGCAAAAAATGTTATTGATATTCACTTGGATGAATTAGCTGCAACCTTAGAATGGATAGAGTATAGCATAAATTATTATTTTAAACATAATCTAAAAGTGTTTGGGAGCAAAGCACATACTTGCCCAGCCCTACACACATATGAGTTCGATTGGGGGGGGGGGGGGCGGCCCTGATGCCCCCGGCTCCGGCGCCACTGGTTTGAAATATCTACTACTTTGCCTTCCTTGAAGTCGTCTACATCTTTCTTTTAAATTTTTCCGTTACTCTTTTTATCACTGCCGCTACACAGTGAAAATGTTTGCTGTTCGCGCAGCATTTAGAGATCAAAAGAATCAACTTCACTACTCGGAAATACTGTAGCCATAGAGCTATCCTTAAGTGCTGATGGCTAAATGGCATGGAAGTGTTGCAGAATGTCAAATTAATACCCGATAAAGTGAAAAATTTCTGCCTCCCAAGGCATATGATGATTTATCAAATATTCCTGCTTGCAGTGAACGTCTGAACATGAAGACAGTAGCAGAGAATTCAAGATTGTTTCTGTCAGATCGTGAGTTCTCTCGTGTAGGCATGGTTAGTCACAAGTAGGGATGGGTAGGTTGAAAGTTTCCGGTGAAATTTGCGGAAGTGGAAAGTTTCCACACCAGAGTTCCTTGAAACCTTCCAGAAAAGTGGAATTTTTGGAATTCATGCAGGTTAGTGTTACCTATAATCCTTTAACTTGCGTATTATCTTAGTTATTAACCATTCAATTTAATGATGGGGAGATCGGTCCCACGGTACCCGGTTCCACGGTACCTTAGTACTAAAAGGAACCGAACCGAATTGGTTCCGCCGGTCTTTTTATCCTCAATCTTCGTCACATTACTAATTTATTGAACTGATGTATTTACTAGCCCACAATATAAAATCTACGCGTTTTTTTAACACTGCGGTATTTTTAGTATATTAACTGATCATTTTTCAAAGAATCCTAGAGATTCCAACTTTTCAGAAAGAGTCTAAGAAATTTTCAATTTCACAAATTTTCAATAACTAGCCATATCTAGTCACAAGACTGGTATAGATGATTTCGCATATGCTTGTTCGCATAGTTATTGAGGATGACTCCCAGTCGCGAAGTAAGACACAGAACCGATATACATTACTCGGCGGGATTCAACCCAACTAGGTGAGCTGTCTCCTGGTACACCTCTTCAGAAAGCACAGCTGTGATGATCTCCGATTCCTTAGCAGAGAAATTAATTGTTGGTCGAAAGGAACCAGGTATATCTTCTAATCATAATACCTATATTCTGCTCAGCAAGGAGAGCAACGGTGCAAATGGTACTCAGATATCAAGGGTCTAAATTTATGAACAAGCAAGTCTTCGATTCCAGTAACATTGCACTTCATGGAAACAGTAAAACTCTTTACAAATGAAAATGTTCCGAGGTGATGGGGCTGGCAATAACACCAAACTTATTGTGTATTAGTGCATCTTACGCTAATTACATAACCTTCAACAAAGGAAACGCAAGCTCACATGCTTGAGCAGTTTTGAGACCAGGAACAAGAATGTTCTTGAACAAGGAATCGAAATAGAAGATGTCTCTGTGGCTAGTACGAGGGTTAAGCACACTAGAGTGGTAATCGCCTGTTCCTAAATACAAAACAGTGCTGCCAATGTTTCTTGCTATGTAATGTTGGAGCTTACGTCAAACTTTGTGGTTATGCACTCTTTCACACACAATTTCATGAGCCTGGCATATTTGGCCTAAGGGCTTATAATGTTTATCACACTATGTAGATCATCCCTGCCGGATTTTGGTTGCACATTTCGGTAGTAAAACAGAAAATAATTGTGAAATTAGCCTTAAAACTCCAGCATATTGAAGAAGTAATGGTGTGTTAAACTGCACAGTAAATAGAATATGCCTACTAAATAACATATTTATAAACATATTTTATAAAATAATGAGAAATTGCTTGTTACACTGAACCCGCTTTTGGATCTTAGGACTTTCAGTTTGTTGTTTCAGCATATTAAACAGAACATGTCTATTAATTTACTTTTTACGTTATTTTTTCAAGGTTAAATGTCAAATTAGTTAATTGTTGGTTATGTCCTTACTAGGCCAACAGCGAAAACCCACGAAGCCGCCGTTTTATAACTTTGGAAATTTAGTTTGTACTTTAGTACACTAAATAAAAAATGTATACCGGTTACACCTTTACAAACAATTCATTAAGGTTACATTTAAATTTACTCGTTAATTGGTTATGCCCGTATTGCAACCACTACTTATAAAACTGGCATTTCAGACTTTCATACCTTAAGCACTTTTGGCGTGTTTATCAGTGTATTAAATAGAAAGATATACAATTTTTTTCATACTTTTCTAAAATTTTGCATAGGGTACAACTTTACATAATCATGTCTCTTATTGCCATTTCTGAGTAAAGGGATTGGAAATTTTCCCATGCCTGGAGTCAGTGAAATGTTAGCTGTGTATAAAAATATACTCTGCCAAATTAAATTTTAGACTATGTATATGTGTGATTCATTTGATTATCTCGGTTGGTCCTGCAGGCATGCCCTTTAGTATTTTACTTCGGTTTGTTCCACGGTTTTAAACCTGAAATTATGACGGGTTGATTTTTCACGTTCATCTCATTTTTCATTTCCGTGTACGCTATATCCGACGGCTTTTTATTTTATCAATTTTACTTTTTCACTCAAAGCTATCGCTACAGCGTAGAGAAACAAGACCACCCGAGGCATTATTAATTTTCGTGGCGTGCGTATCCTTGGACCTGTAAGATAATTTTCATTTTGTTTTCTTCGAATTCCGGGAAGAAGTGGAAAAGGTTCATAATTTTTTACCTCGGGTTCGGAAGTCTGCCCCAGTTACATGTTCTCTGTGGAGGATTTCTGTATAATCGTTGCCTTTAATCAAAGTTGCAGGATGGTTCAGTGAAATGAGAAGATTTAAGCGTACAGTAATAAAGGAACAGACAACAGTTGCTACAATATGGTGGTATTAATCTGCGTGAACATCCATTACGGGTGATGTCCATTTGCCTCCAGACACTCCTGAAACAATGCTGACAGTTGTGCATCACATCGCGTTACACTGACACGGGAACTAGTGGATTCGTCAGAATAACCGTTAAATACTCGTTTGCAGTTGTGTTAGCGGTAAGATGGCGCTGGTTGAGAAATTGCCTATACAGTTTTGAATTCTGTAGTATCTGACTTTACCGTCCCATTATTTGTATTTCCCCAGTACAAAATAAAAACCTTAAGTTAAACTAAAGACAGTTAAAAATAATTAAGTATTATTTTTCGAAACTGAGGTATTGTAGTATACATTAATATACATTTGCTATATAAACTCAGATTATATAAATAATATTTAAAAAAGCCGCAATTACTAAAACATTTACAAGGTAAAAAGCAACACCATTTAAACTTACATCTATCTCACTTACAAATACTTCATTAACAAGTTTACAAGGTTTTCTAAATATATTGTCAGTTTCAATATTCATGAAATCCTAGTACTGCATAATAAAATAATTCTTTCAGATAAGCACGTTTCGTAATAACGGCACACACTCACACACACACACACATATATATATATATATATATATATATTTATTTATTTTATATACATATATATTGGTTCTCTGCAAACTACCATCTTGAATTTTCACTCAAGGTCTTCAGTTTTCCGAAAATGTAAAATCAAAACTGCTTGACTTTAGCTTGGCCAGCTCCATCGCGTACGACTGCGTATGTGAAGTAAAGATATTTCGGTCAGCATGTAACATCTAGGTCTTCAGCGCTGATGAGGGGTGACATGATGTGGGTATGGAGCAGGGCCGGAATGAAGGGACGGGGAAGCGAGGGTTCCCTGCCCGGCACGATTTCTACATGTGAAAATCCGGGGAACGACCTCGTTGGGAATCGAACCCTGATAGTCTTGGTTTGGGGCGAGTCGCATGTCATGGAGTACGTAATAAAGCATTTAGAAAATATCCCATGAACTATTTTTATATTTAAAAAAATGAATGTGCTATTTTTTGTACTTTTGCTATCTTTTTAAATAATTCAAAATATTACGTGGTGGGTTTTAATATGTTTTATTGCAGAGACCACAGGATGTTAGCTTACAGTGAATTATTTCATTTAAATAGATCAATTAATTTTCGCTATTTGCATGGCAGCGTAAATATCAAATTTTGACTTTGACGCATCATTATGAGAAAACTATGAGAGCTAAAATTATGTGAGAGGAAACTGCGTTGTATATAATTAAGTGCTAAAAGCATCAGTTTAGAATCGTAGGTTTCTCGAAGCCAATTTTAAAAAAATAAACAGCATTCCCGGACAATAATTTTTGCCAACTTTCTGATCAGAAATGTTTCTCGATGAACTTATTTCTGAAGAACAATCTCTGACTCCGAAATCTCGTACGTTTAATTGCGGTGCCAGAGGTCACGCTTAACACATGCATCATTCTGGATAGATGTTTGTTCATAAAGTTTGCAAATATAACTATCTAGGATTGTTGTCTTGTAGTTTTTCTATATTGACTTTCAAAAAGCGTAGATCTCAATTGAAGAATTCAGAGCTTATTTATCTACCACGCCCTCTTAAGAAAACAAGCATTGAAAAGTAACGTAAAGTCAAAATTTTAGGTCAAATGTTTACAAAGTTTTCTAATGTGTGACACGAGGGAGCCTTAAAATGCTGCAACTTGACCGTGTCAGACCTGTACATAATATAGTATAGGCTACGACCCATGTCACAGAGAGTTAAATCTGAAGTTGTTTTTTTTTTTTTTTTTTTTTTTTTTTTTGTATTTCTTCTCTTGTACTGTCCCTGTATAGCTCTAGATACCGAGGTGCTGTTGCTGCAATCGCCCTTCGCCGCTCCGTCGTTTCGCCAGAGATAGGAATTCCTAGTCACATAGGAGGGAGATAGCAGTTCCAATTTGTCTGGTTTCCGTAGCTCGTGGAGGTTCGCCAGCCCAGTTACTCGGCGGTAATAGACTATTAACAGCATGGCAAACTTTATTTTAAATTGCTTTTCTCCCCTCGCCCTTTTTGGAAATGATTCGTTACCGAGTTTTATCTCCCTTGATCATCCGCGCTGAACTTGTCCTTCCCCCTGGCTGTGAAAACAAGAAACATAATTTTTCCTGGCAGTTTTCTAGAACCGAAATAGCAATTTTTGTCTATGAAATAGCATTCATCAACTGTAGTTATCAAGTATTGTTAGAAAAGTTCTTTATTTACTGTATTTTTAAAAGAATGAATCATTTTCAAGGAGACGATAAAAAATAACTTTTATGAATATGTCTATAACTTCATAGTTTGTTTAAAATAACCTAGAACAAAACAATTTTTTTTTTCAACTGCTTGATTGTTTACTCTCGAAGCCAAGACTAACTGGAGTTTTAGAGCCTTCGTTTTGAAACAAAAAATTTAAACTTTATAAAAAAACTGTTTTACAGTGTACTCCCAGCTTACAAACTTTGTTTTTTATTTAGAATTCAACAATGCTGTAAATCTTTGTAAAATAATCCACTGCTAAGTTTTTATTTTGGAAGAACATTGTGACAAGTTATTTTTAGTTTCGCGGATTCCCTTAGAATAACTGGCTGTGTGACGTTTTGCTTAAGGGTGTCGCCTACCTGTGCGCTAGAGGCTCAGAAACGACGGAAACATAATGCCGCCTCGCCTCAACGAGCCAAACGCTAAAAAAGCGTGCAAGCTTCCTGCCGAACGGTTTTTACTGTGGGACATTAAGCGGTGACCATGTAATATTATTGGTGGAAAGTCTGTAGCAAAGTTTAGTGCAGGTCGCAACCTGAGTTTCATATACATCCGGTTAGTGCATGTTGAAGTACGGCAGTTTGAAAAGGCCGTTTTTAGCCATGTTTGAGGGCTTAGAAACAGTATTTCTAATGAGCGGAGTGTCTTAAATTTAGGTTCCGACCTTGTCTGAAGTATTTTTTATTTTCGTACGTTGGCACAATGAGCACACATGGAATGGTTTCGTAGATAAAACCTGTTTACGAACACACTGCGACGCATTTGAAGCGTGGGGTAGGCGGCCGCCTTAATGTTTTGCGGGCATATAGGACGTAAATTAGCGTATTTTCTGTCAACAAACTAGACTGCAAGCTATTGTACGCTTGTTCGACGTCTACCATTCGCTTATAAATGCGTGGGCTGCCGTGGAATACGCTCTTGACCAATAGTGAAATGTTCAGGTTTCAGAGTGACCATACTCTTGCTAAGCGGTTACACACAATTTACGTAGCCAATTGAATCACAGGTTGTGCTTTGGCGTGTATAGAACTGTGAAGTATAGTCGGTCACGAAATAGTAGCTAGAACTTTGCGGTACTAGAAACAACGGTTTCATAGAATACCCTATTTTTCTTTATTGACAAGTAGAGCTATCCATATATCAATTAACACATGTAATGTTATTACGTATAACTTTTCCTTGTTGAACTACCCTAAAGCAGAAAAAAAAAGGTATCTCCTTATATTTGCAGTGGCTACTATTTAATTTTTAAACATAATCTTTGATGAGTTCTACGAAGTAAATCAAACTTACATTCTAGAGTTTTTGTGTAATAACTGGAGGCACGAGTATTCCGCGTATTAATCTGGCAACAGCCTAGACTTCTCAGTCCTATACACACACTGGTCAAATTCGAGTATGCATTGGATTCTAAACGTGCAAGTGGGTAGCCCCACGACGTATTTTATTATTTACTACTGGATTTCAATCTCCGAAGGTGTGTAAAAACAGCTGTCGTCTAATCACAGAAGTTACACTTATGTATAGGTTCTTGGCGTCCAACCTGACCTTGAATCAATACGCGAAACACTCGTGCCTCTAGATTCCAAAATAAAAAATCGTAGTGTTTTCGTTACCCAAAATAAATAAATATATGTATATATATATATGTATATATATATGTATGTATATATATGTATATTCTCTCCTACCAAAATAAGACAATTTTTAAATAAAAGCGATGTCATAGAGTGCGTCGTAAAAATTCGTTAAGTGTGTTAGTAGGCTGCTTCACATTTTATGCGTAAGATATTCATTTTACTATCATAAATGAAGATTCATATGAACTTCCGGAAATGTCTCTATGGCATTATTACACGTTACGACTATGTGCGAATTTAAGTACGTAACTTTCACTAAATGATGAGAGATAATTATATTAATGTCTGCGTTATTCAAAATAAAATAATTAATAACTGGGGGGGGGGGGTATTATATTTTTTACATTTTATAATGGTTTAGTGCA
>PNEQ01131209.1:0-59952 GCA_003012365.1 Medauroidea extradentata
GAATTTGGAAAATCCAAGAACAACATGGCGGACTCAAAAACAAGATGGCGGACAGTGACGTCATCCAAGATGGCGGGCAGTGACGTAATCCAAGATGGCGGACAGTGACGTCACGGCGGCCATGTTGATTGCGTCATCAGCGGCACCACAGCACCACAGCCAGCAGCCGTTGTCCTGGAACCTACATTATCTTACTACTAATTTAATCTGTGAGTTCAAGAAAACCTTTCTTTTGGCTTAAAAACAGAACTGTCACCATTCGATTTAATACAACTATTTTTTATTGTTCGTTAGATATATATTTATGAATTTTTTGCTACTTAAATTCCTAAAATTAAACTGAAAATATGACCATTTATTATAAGAAACACTCTCATGTGTTAATTTTTTGCAAAAGGATACACTTAAAAAATTTTATTTATTCGCATGGAAGTGACATCAAAATGGCTGATAACTCCTCTTATATCTACTTGAATATAATTTTATAAAAAAGTACCTATTTCTGTCTACTTTGTACGCACTTTTCCGCTATATATGGAACAACGAAATCCATCATAATGTACTGTAAAACGAAGATATAACAAGACAAGTGCTCTGTAATCACGCTGCCGTAGCAAAAGGACGACTGTATCCGGCAACGAAGAGGTTCATGTGCAGTCTACTACGAGCCAGTCTTGTTCAAATGTAGTTTCTAGGAGGAAGAGAGAAGGGAATCCCTTCGAGACGATAGTGGAAGGAAATACAAGTGTAAAAGTGGATCGTCGACGAGTAAATGGTTGTATGAACTGACGGTAATGTTTCTTCAGACCTTCCCTTCGTGCGTTTGAAAGCTTCGAGACAGGCAAGGCGTTCCAGCAAGCTTGTATCAACGGCCATCAGACATTCCATTTGCGCTTTGCCAGGAGCGAAGAACGGAAGATAGGGAGATATGGGGGAAGAAAAAATACGCTTGTCTACCTAAAGCCCTGCTTTTCCAGAGTTAGACTTTGAGCGCGGGGATATATGCATGCTGGAAAAATGTCTGGATGTATCACAGTGAAAACCCTTTCTTTACGAGTAACGCTGTGGTTACCCTCGGCTAACATAACGTCCTTCGATATTTTATGTCAACACAGGTGTCACAAAATAATGAACTCACACACTTTAACATACATTGCAAGAAATATTAGTGGACTGGAAAATTATTTGTGTATGCAATTTCGACGAGTTAGTACATTTTAAAACATGTTATTTCTAAACCACATATGTAATATTTTTCTTAAACACTGCATGCATCGTTATTCCAAGCGTGAGTTTGATTTCGACCGCTTGTACTTCAAGCTCAGTGGGCATGTATGAACGCTCTGAAATGTGAGGTTTTGTAGTTAATATTGTTCGTAAAGTTCCACAGTTTGAAGTGCGGAAACTTTTGATACGAACTTTTAATTCTCACAGTCTGTTCAGAGCAAACAGCTAATTATTTACTAATTTGTCTTACTTATTATTAGTGTTGGACGTGGCTAAACTCATTTGGGAACTATGGTTTCTATAGCCGATATTCCGATATTTTCTTGGAACGAATCAGTTTGGGGCAATAAATGGAAAAAAAAATTACTGGATCGTTTTGAACTTTTTGTGGTTTCCCATCTGGTTCCTGAGGAACGTCACAGTCAGTCGGTAGGAGATGTAGAAAAAAGTTAATTAAACTAAAACTATCTAAAGCAATACTTAGAAAAAATACGTCTCAAATAATTTTTATCTGCTACTGGCATCATATTCAGACTTTAGGCCCTTGTTTGATAACACACGCATTAAACAGTAATATGTTCCCAATTTTTATCGTAAACGGTTTTTAATCGGAAAACCACGGAGACCTTTCTTGTGTAAAATCTGGAGGTGCTCATCGTCAACAAATTTATTTCCGTGTATATAATTCTTATTGCCTATTTCAGAATTTTAATTAAGTTAGTGTAGTGTTTTAAGTGCCTCGAATATAGTGTAAAATTTATATTTTGGACTCTAGTGTTTTAAAATCTTTTTTAAAACCTTCCGAAAGCAGAATATGAGAATGATAACATAACCAAATCTTCATTCCACGTGTTTCGTAAAGACCACGAATGGTAGCGGGGACTAAAGAAAAAGAATTATGCCTGAAGTATAACCCAATTCTTCAGGAAATTTATGTTCCTCCAACCGTAAAATTTCTCTTTGGGAGGTTAAATTATCTGCGCTCCCTTTTTCTTCAACGCGAAAGAGGTAATAAAAGACAGTCTCAGGCGCGGAGGGGTGGAGATGGGGTAAGGTGCGCGGAATGGCGGTTTGCGGGATGGATTCCACGAGGGGCAGCAATGAATGGTGGCGCGGGGTTGGTCTAGAGAAGTAGGGGAGGGGAGAATGCTCTGTGAACCGCCGAGTGTGTTAGCGAGAGATGGAATACATCCTTCTCCCGCCCAGCGTCCAGGGATGCTGTTCTCCGGATAACACGTCTTACAAACGCGACCGCCACTCCAGATATACCTCCCCACCCCGCCAACCCTCTCCTCTCCTCTCACTCCAACGAAATCCCTAGCCAATCCTTTGAATCTTTTCAATTCCGACCACGAGACGGCGTGCTCTTTATTGCGCTGTCAGGGTCGACTCCACTTGCGGTTAACATTTCTTCTGCTGGTGTGCTGGGTTTGTGACCTGGATAAGCGAGGCATATGCCTGAGAATTTTAAATTTCAGTTTAACGTCCGGTACGCACTGTCCTTGACTCTCTACTAAATTTCTTACGATTTATACCAGAATTATGTAGCAAAACTTCTATGTTGCATATACACCATCACTTTTACAAACAACTTTCCGTACATAAAAAATAATAGTATATTTGTGATGTTGGTTTCTGGAATCCGTAAAGTATAACTGTAGATTCCCCGAGAACTATTTCATGAATAAGACACGCATATTATTCCCGAATAAGTTATACTATCTTGTATAATTTAGATTTTGTTAACTCCGGCGGTCGTGTGTTTAGTAGGAAACGAGACTTTTTTCTTTTAAAGTCACAATGGCAGCCCTGCTTGCGTATTTCGTATGTGTCGTGGCTAAAAGTGTGTGTTGCGCACACTGCGATGAAAAATAGGACGGGCTCTATCTGTGAGATTATGTACGATATTCTGTCTGGAACTAGCTTAATTGCGGTACACATTGTCGTAATGCTACCTGTACTGAATCAAGTACGGAATTCTATACTGAATTATTGACAGTGTGTACAGGGCTTACATTTCTATGTAAGTTGGATTGCGATATGTACACAGTAAATAAACCATAACTTGGAAAAATTAGACAGTTAAATTTATATCACTGAAAGTTTTAACTCTGATTTATTTGTTCTGTAACTAAATTATCTTGATGAAATATTTCTAATGAAAATTTGCCGTATGAGAAATTATTTAAAGACTGTGCATAATGTTGTATATGGCAATATTTATTTTACTGATACTGTCGTTTTGTGAGTGGAGTGTGCTTGAATGTTTGAGTTGGCAACCCTGGAGATTTTGTGGCTAACGTGTGTCGTCATTCAGATGTTTATAATGTGTCCATCCGGCAAGGCTGTGTGCTGGATTGGTATTCTGTTTAATTGTTTAGTAAATCAATGTAGATCTGGTGTTGTGTTTTTCAATTCCATGACTGTATCCTGGGAACACCTAAAAGTGAGAATAGGAAGTGTAAAAATTTAATAAAATACAAAAAAATCTTATTTTGTTGTTATTCATAAGTTCGTGCAGTAACGTTTGCCAAATATGTTTGTACGTATGTAAAATTAGTTCAAATAATTTCCTTTCGGGAATGTTAAACATATCTAACACTCTTGAGCTTTCAGTCCATTTTACTAACCCCACTAACATTTTAAACTCCAAGTTACAATAAATGAATTACTAATTGTTCTCAGTAACTTCAGATATTTATCCTCTTAATTCCAAGATAAAGCGTGTTTTTTACGTTATCGGCCAAACCTCCAAAACACAATTCTTCTATTCTACTTGCACTGACAGTAAATGCGTCATCTTCAGTGTTCACAGGCCTCCGTGAATCATGCATTATTCTAAGAGTATTCAAGATATCTCATTCTTTAAGCATCTCTGTCCGAACAGTACATTGAGATGAGTCCTAAACGGGGAGACATTTTTACAGGCAAGACGTGAAGGAAGTGACCAGTACTGTACGAAATACGATTACGTTGTTACATTACTAATTTGTCTGCAACGTGTGGTTATTTGTTATTATACGTATTCCATATACAATACATATAAAAACGAAGTTTTCAAAAGTTTTATTTTCTCTATCATTGTGTTTACATATAAATAATCCTATACCCTTTCCACTTAACTTTCCTAAAGTAACTGCACCTTTAAGTTAATATCCATCCTATATATGGACACCGAATGGCCGCGCATACACATCACAGCACAGGTCCCAAAATCGCCTGAGCGACAACTTCTGAAACGAAAAGCCCCTGTTTGTTAGCAGGTAGGCCACCTAGCATATCATAAAGTGCATTGCAGGAAAACTGACACCCCAGGGGCTAACTCTTCAGATAAAAATAATACACCACAGAATGAACTTCAGGTGGTCATATGCGCGTCTGAGGCCTAGAAGTACTGAATCAGTAAGGACGATACAGTATGCATATCACGCCTCATCCTAGCCTCTAAGCGCAAGTGACCAAACTAACATGCAGTCTCATCGCCGACAACTAGCCTCTGTGTGACATGCATTGACGATTCTGGAATTGTACGCCGCAATACTAAATCTAAAGGTGTATTGTACAAGCCTATATATTTTAGAAGATTTTGCGCCAAGGTTTGAAAACCTAAAGAGGACCACGAAAACAACAGTTATCACCATTTTTCAGCTGCTAAAAAATAAAAATAAGATACACGTGGAGGACATTTAAATAGGTAAAATTGTGTAAAGTTATTTCAATGCCGTTCCTAAGCAGACGTGACTTAAGCACGTTGATCAGTTTACAAATAATCGTATTACGTCCGAAGCTAAGACGCCACACAGCGGCCTGGGCAGGCGGTCACCTTAAGCGACTGCAGTAATGTTTACAAAGTTGGCAACAGTGTCGTGATTTGTCAGACTTTAATCATCCCACAGGACACACATGCGGCATATATGCCATAGTTTATTAAATCTAACCGACTAATGAAATATCTTGGGTCGTGGATACGCCGAACACCTATTATTGCACTATTCCGATAGAATAGATAACGTAAGTTGTAATAACAGTCGATTCTTATCGAATATTATTGACGTATTCAATTTATCCGTGAACATATCATAAAGTTTAAATACTCATCGTTCGATAACATAACACGATATAACTCGAGATCATGTTCCTGGGCTAGCACATATTTATTGACTTTTAGTTTAGTCAACGATAACTACACGATACATATCGGTCGGAACAACTACTCAACATAAAAATACGTGACTTGAGTACCAAGAACTGTGTCAATTAATATCGTCACATGGTAAATGCGCACGGAGGCTTTCCAACGTTTCAGCACAGTATGATTTACGATCCATATTAATTTAAAATATAATTTAACAAGTATATTACTATGAATTTATATTTATTAAAAATATTGACATACACTTGCAAAATTTAATTTCTGTATTTATAATAACGTTGCTTCTTACTATTCTAACATATATATATATAATAATTTCTTCAACATTTGGGCTGAAATAAAATACGTAATATTTATGATTTCACATTTAAATAAAATAGTATTGTAGTTATATATTTTCGTGTGGATACGATTATTCTTCACGTTGAATTCCGAAATTCTTCAGCAGTACATTTACGTTTTCTGTTTAATTTTTATTATACCTTTTTTAAGATATTTTATTATTACTTTAAATTTATCGAACTAAGGGGATAATTAAAGTAGCATTGGTTTAATTTGGAAATTATTATAATTGAAAAATTGGTTTTCTGTATCGTAATATGTACTATAGCAGATATTGTTGGTAATATCGTAACAACTGAGCCGGTGGCTTGGTTCGCTGCTACATTGTATTTTTAATAGTAAGTCGACCTGAGGCGTGAGGCGTGCTGTAGCGTGGTACACAAATTATTTTCTCTTGTGTAACTATCACAAATGTTTCCAATCCGTTTATCTACGAAAATAAGACACACTTCAAACCTTGTCCCTATGATTTAAAAGATGATGTCCGTTTTTTATAATCATGATTCACAATCTCCTCAAAATTGCTAAAAATGGCTTTTTCACGTTTCTGTAGCTGAGAAAATATCGGTCGTTATCGTAAAACTAAGCCATAGAAACCTGCATTGGACTTTACCACGTACTTTACACAAAATATAACATAACAAGGTCGTCGCTTGTAATCCCACCGAAAAGCGGTTTCTACGAAAACACTGCACGCTAGTTCAGGGGCGGGGGGGGGGGGGCAACAGTCACCAATCCCCCCTAATGAAGTGAGGGGTCGAAGGTCCTCCCCCGAAAAAAATTTGGATTTCAAGGTGCAAAATGAGACTATTTTAGCAGTTTTACTAGTAGAAATATATATAAAAAAACCGTACACAGTCGTGCCATGTTTTCCGTTTAAACTTATTTCTTATAATGTTATCAGTAATATTTAAAACTGTCTTAAAGTGTCTCTTAAAGACTTATTAAAAACGTGTTTTTATAACGATTAACGATACATTTTAACTGTTATGTATTAGGTGTTGGTACGCATATATATGTAATCTCTTTGTAAAAGTCTTTTAATTTTACTTATTTGAGAAATGCAATATTTTTATCCTAAATGATCAGAAGAAAAGCCTACATTATTTGCCATCAGTTAAAGGCAATTCTCACTTAGCACATGAACTGTGATACTTAACATGTTACGCGTGTTTTGTTTTACACAAGACTGCCACAATTATTGCCAGTATATTAACATATTAGTATAAAATACAGTTCAAATACGCATCTATATTTTTAAAAATATAGCACACATTTAAAACATTTTTGTAACACCTTTAAAATGAATGTAAATCCTTTTTGAAAACTTATGTATCGAAAAAAAAAAAAAAAGAAATTGAAAAACAGAAACAGAGCAGCATTTGTTTGACTTTACGCCTTACCTTCCTCCTTTTAAGATCACATAAATGTGTGTTTCAGACATCTTACTGGCAGGTTGTTGGCAGGCCAGCCCCTACACACCAGACGGAACAAGCTTATCGCTGACGAGAATAGTTGAATATAAGACTGTAGTGAAATCACTACATGCCTCATTAGTGTTCTGTTCATAAAGACGATATTATTCTTTACGAATTCACTTGTTACGTTTTCGTTTTCAGAGTGTATAACATTTATAAAAACAAAATACGTATATATTTTTTGTATTTACGCGTGTCAAATCATAGCGTATGACATTGTTATACACAGTGAATTTTTTCGGTTTGGTATGTCAGTTGGTTTTAGTGGCTTACATAAAACAGTAAAGTGCAAATTTTGACGTTGACGACTCATTACGCAAAAAAATACTAGAGATGCACAAATTTCCTAAGAGGAAGATTAAATCACAATTTATGTCTTAAATAAGAAAATAATATATCTTGTACAAATATAAAAATAAAAATAGATGTTTAAAACTGAGGTGAAGCGCGCCCTTAATGTGTCTAGCGAACGACTGGAATATTAAATCGTCGGTATAATCTGAACTACTTTTTTTGCCAAGTAGATATTTTATTAGCGAACGTCTGTTTATATAGCACTGAACAGTAGTATGCCTTGCTTTCGAGTAAAATATTAAAATGGGTAGTTAGAAAAATAGGGGGTAGAAACACAACATCCATAAAAATCGAAAACAGTAATTTTTATGGTTTTTAATATGACAAAATCCAGGACTCTGTAAATACCGACTGTAAAAAACACTAGCGCTTTTACTACAAAATAATTTGAACATCTTTAAATCTATCGCGCAGAGATGTTCGGAGAGAAAATTTATTTTAAAATAAAAATTGGAGTAGGCTATTTTTGAAAGTCGGTTAGAGACCTGGATATTGTCGTATTAAAACTTATAAAACTTACAGTTTTCAATTTTTATGGATTTTGTGGTTTTTATCTCTTATTTTTCTAAACGCCAATTTTTATTTTTTACTCGAAAGCAAAGCGTACTACCATCCAGTGCTATATAAATATACGTTTGTAAATAAAATGTCAGCACGGTAAAAAAAATTTCATTGAAATAAAGTGAGTAGTTTAGATTTTATGGACAATTGAATATTCCAGTCGTTTGCTCAACACCTCAACTTTCCATGCCCCTTAAATAGCAGAACTTCTAAAAAAAATTTTTTTTTTAGCCTTTACACCTTTAGGAGAAGATATCCTTAAAATGTTATGTTTATAGGGCCAATCAGTTTTGATTGGGAATTTTTGAGTGGACGAGGACATTCTCTCAGTTTATGTGTTACTTGGCCTAATTGACGATTCGATGGTGTCAGTTGAATTAGAAATACAATGTTTGAAATTATTGAAAAAACATGCGTGTACGACTAAAAGTTGAAACTGTTCTACCGCTGCCAAATTTATCAGTTTTACTCACACGATTCTAGTAACCGTGATTAGTGAGTTCTTTGAGAAATATTTCACAACTCAAGCCCAATCACCAGGCAAATTACATAAGAAACTTTACAAGACCTCATCGGCTCTACATGTGAAAACTCATCAAGCTCAACAACTGAAATAATATCGCATGAAATAATTTGCTGGACCGATTTCGGCAAATTTTTATACATTAATATTAACGGGTTATTTGACAAAATTGTATTGTATCGCGTTTGAGGTCGATTAAGCAATCGTTATTTTGACCCGGAAAGTAACATTATATCACTCAAAATATAAGGTTTTGTAGTTTCTCTAAAACTTTTAAACGGAAAAAACTAATATAGTTTTTAAGCACTCGACTCCGAACTACCTATTCTTTCACAAAATGACACTAGAACTAAAAATTTTAATGTACAGCATGGCAAAGTTATCCCCGCAGTGTCAAAATTCCCCGATTTACGGTAAAAATAAGCAACATTTTACCTGTTCTTACATCAATGAAGTAACTAATTTTAAACCTTACCGGTACCATTACACCAACATCGTCATCTTCCCTTCCATCTTGCTTCGGCACTTTGATAAAATATGACAATAGATTACTTCCTTTTCTTTTTGTCACACATATCAACACTTTCGTGCAACGTTAATTCACGAAAAATAAAATTACATTTTAAGCAGCTTAAAAACAGCTCGAAAAAGCTCATGTGGCACAGAGAGTTACAGCACTGCAGAAGTGATGTCTTCAGCCTACAGACTGAGACTAGAGTCAGGTCATGCGGATACTAAACTCGGCAAGCTTTCTAGTCCCTTGAAGCAAGCAGTGCTATTGTTGTTTGAAGGGTGTGGCTGAAGGGGTAGGTAGTGGCTGACCAGCCTGCAGCCATGCTGTGCCAAGATACAGCACTCAGAAAAAATAAATAAGTAGACGAGAGAGAGAGAGAGGCTTTGACCCGGAAGTGAATTCTTGCAGCTTAGTACAAAATACACCTAATGCCAGATTCCAATAGCCTAGACACATTATTATTTTTAAAAAATCCTACATCATGAAATTTGCGAACATTTTAATAATTAAATTGCCGAAGACATTCATAAATATATTTACGCAGCATTAGGATTATATTTTTAAATTTGAGTCTTTCGGTTTCAGGGGGGGTGCCCCCCCCCTGGATACGCCACTGCGCTGGTTTAGTCCTTCGCGCCCAGAGACGATGAGGTATTTAACGGACGTGTTATATTTGACTTATCGCCTATCCCCTTTTCCGTGCCTCAAACGTAAAAAGAAAGCTACCGTCCACTTACTTTTAAATGAAGAAGTTATAGCAAGTTGGACGTAGACATATTTAGTGAAAATATGTGATTCGGTATAGTCATACAATAGTTTTATAAAATGATACAATTAGAAGAAATTGCACCACGATTTCGCATAAATGAGAATATAGTGAAATTTGCGAGATATAAATTTTCTTACTTACGTATTGGTAAGTTGGCTACTATTCATTCTCACATTTTAAAAAGATAATTTTTCTAAGTCATATGTAAATTGTATATATATACATAATGTTACAATCTTCCAAAACAAACCTCACAATACATATTTTGAGGAAATAAAGTTTATTTTACTTGTACAACGAAAAAGAAAATAATGTGCCTACGAATATATATATATATATATTTATTTATTTATTTATTTATTTATTTATTTATTCCTGTAACCCAAGGTAGCCAGTTTGATGGAACGTAAAAAAAAAGTAAATCCTATCGTCGTTCTCTCTCCAGGAAAAATAAAATACCGACGAGCCAAAATCTCCTTTGGCGATGAATTACGCATGAGGAACTGAAATCGATTGCCGCAAAGCCGCAGCGGCGGAGCCCATACGACGCTTGGAGCTACGACAAAGACTGCCTCATCAGTCATCCTGCCTCTCCCCGAGCTGACGTGGGTCTTCAACAACCACATATCTGAGCGCTCTATTGGCGACTTACGTCCTCTGACAGAGCCGTCTTGGTATAGCTAGTCATTGACGGCAAAGCTCCGAGCTCTCGTTCTAAGAACACTTCCTTGGCCGATAAAAAACAATTTTTTATTCTTTCAAAGCTTTTATTCTATTCTAAAAGTCTCTTTCTTTACCAAATGAACGCAAATTTAACGTACTGTACTACTGTGGACATATGTCGTTACAATACTTTGTAATAACCTGTATGTCATTATATAATATTCCAATGGCGTATGTCCCGAATAGTACAGTACGTTATTCTGTCCCGTTGCAAGAAAAATTCAAAGACATTAAACATACATTTTTGATATCTTATAAAACCCTTATTCTAAAAATATTTGCTTTGCCAGAAAAACATATATTTTTTTGCATAAATGAAATCTTTTGTTAATATTTAAGTAGAGACACAATTTTGTCACGAAAAGGATTTTGCACCACTTAGTTTGAATTCCTTACGAGCACATCGGCTGCTTTTTTGAAGGTGATTCCTTACGAAAAAAAAAAAAATACAACCAAAACATATAGACACTTATTACCTACGTTATTATTAAAGGGGGTACGATCTATTGAATTAAGAAGTTTGTCATTGCTTTATTTTACGTTAATAAGGAACTTATTAATATTAAGGACAACTTTATTTTATAAAGTTTATGTGAATGAAGCTGTTAAACGTTTTGATAGCAGTTTGTAAAAGTATTATTCTAACATTAACACAATTGGCAGAGGCGTCATTGTAATCATTCGAAAAGTGGTAACCCTGCAATTTATTCATCACTTTTGATAGATTAAGAAATAAAAGTTTGCAGGAACAAAATACCGCCATTATGTGATATTCTAGGGAATTTTTTTTTCGTTGAAATTCATTATGTAGTATTTTCAATCGTTAAATAAAAACGCCTGTCGCTATGCAACCTGTGTAACGTACGCTAGGCGGTCTGCCTAACTCACTGGCGCAGTGCTCTACACGTTTACTCAGTTGGCATTTCGACAGTGTAAGTTGTGTCATTTATCACACATTCACGTAGTCACAACTGGAAAATAACATCAATAATAATAATAAAAATAATCACAAATCATTAAAAAAATATGGAAACAGAATTGTAAAATACAGGAGTTTAATAGATGTACTGGTATTAAAATTACCATTGAAACAGTATTAATGTTTACAGATTGTGTTACACAGTTGGTTAAAGAGGTGGTCTGTGATGTCGGTGCATCACTGGAAGTGTCGTAGAAAGGATTGTCAGTACACACACAATACTTAGTTATGTGACTTGACGTTAATGTATTAAGTTCACGCCATGCTCACATCATCGATATGGCGGCCAGTAGGGCATTTTTGATCACACGAGATATCTGAAGAAAGACTTCAGAATTTCGTCAAACTTGGAACACATTTAGTAGCGAATAATAAACTAGTGTCAGCAAAGTCCTGAACACTCGTGAAGGGAAGGTAAAATCAGGTTTGAGCAGCGGCAGAATGTTGGAGTGAGTAAAACGGGAATGCCCAGAGAAAACCCGCCGTCCACTGGCAACATGCGTCACGTTTCCCACGTGAGAAAATGATGAGAGACCCCGCTCGTGAAATAATGAACTGGCGTGTTTCTGAAAGGCTTAGTTCAGGACGTCATGCATATGACGCTGCGATATATCGTCACAGGCTAGCTTTATCCCCAGCCATTAACGTTTCCGAAACGCGCGCGACAGGGGAAGCGTGAATTTTGCAGCCGGCAGGACTTTGTATGTCAGCTCGCTCAATCACCCCACACCCGTCCCGAGCTCAGCCTTTGCCCCTCGATCAAGGGAGAGTTTCACAGTTGACGGGGCCGTCAGAACGCAGCGGAAGGCAACCCCGTAACTACCGGTGGTTTAATGGGGCAGATCGCTCCCGGGGTTGCTTTTGACGCGCGTGACACCTAACCCACATCCTCCTCCCACATCAGCACCAACGCCCTTTCTCGCTGGAATGTTTCAATTGCGCCTGGCGACGAGGCGTGTGTCGACGAAACACAATGTGAGTCGCATTCCTGGCTGAGCTGAGGGCTTTCTGGTAGCTCGGAGTACCTGTGCGCGTCGCGTAGCTTGGGTGTTCCGTAGTGCGTTCGGAACGCCTTTCTTTCAGGGGCGTACAAACGTAAATATGCATAGACGAATGTGTATAGTTGGCTGTACGTTGTCGTAAGTGAACGTTTTGGCTGTTGCTTGAAATATTGTTATACTAAGTAATCATTGTGGCCATAGCTTATAGCTACACATTATCCATATTCTAACACATAGTCACATCGGATGAGTCTCAGAAAACCTGTGGATATATTAAAGAAATTGAATTTATTGGTTTGTGGACGAACGCCATTGCTCATGTTTTGCTGATCAAACATGTGTTGAATGACAAAGTATGAAAACGAACAAAAAAATTAAAACATGCACAAAAATAGAAAAAAAAAAAAGAAAAAAAAAAAGCAATCCAGAGGAAGTCTGTCAGTATTTTTTCTCAAAATAATTGTTATAATAGACAGCAAAGATTTCTAGAGATAGGATTCTTTGTTGTCTAATATAACAATTATTAAAAAAAAAAAAAACTGACAGAATTCATCGGCAATTACTTGAAGAAATTCTTTCAATTAAATGATATTGAGTCGATATCCGTACAGCTCACCTTGTACACCTTCTCTATATCATGCAATGTTTTTACATACCATTATTTCATATGATGTTAAATATCTCGATGTGTCCATAAATTATTCCATTTTTTTTTGTTAGCCTGGCAATTGGACGAGGCGGTTTTGCTACACATATATATACAGCGAGTTTGTGTGTGTGTGTGTGTGTGTGCGTGTGTGTGGGTGTGGTTCACATATGCATATTTGTTTTAGTGCTTGTTTTTTTCACACTACATATTTACATTCCACTTTCAGGTCATACTTGCCAAATAGGCTATATGTATTTGATTTCATCCGTTACCTAGCGACAAATTTCCATGAGTTTGATAAATATCGCAGATATATTAATTCAATCATAAAAAGTATAATACTGATACGAATATTTCTGGAATTTGAAGTAATTCATATAAACCTAATAATTACTAACGGTCAGTTTAAGGCCACGATTTTTCATTTATTTTAAACAATTGCAAATAACGCAAACATTTTTTTAACCAATTGCTTTGAAAACATTTGAGACTATTTACAGTCATACGATACACAGTTTTGCCCGAGCGTTTATTTATATTGTACCGTATGCGAGCAAAAATTATTTTGCTTAATTTTGTCTTATTTTGACAACAAAATATTATGATATTTCAGGGGCAAAAATCTAAAAATAAATTTGGTGTATTGCAACAGAAAAAGTCAGATACAAACGATGATATATAAGTGTTAAAACTGTAAAAAATGGATTTTTTTATATATGCAACAATTTCCAGTAAAAAAATTTTTTCGAAACCTCTGCAAAACTAAATAGCGAGCCTTAACAAGCGATTAAGAAGTTATAGGTTTACTTACGCTTTAATAAAACATTTTTACAGTCTTGTGAAGGTGACTTAATTTAATACTTTGTAATTGCGCGATATATTTACTTCCAGACAAACAAAATTTCCTCACAGCAAAAACCATTTCCTCCGTACCTTGTACAGACAGACAAATGAAGGGAAACTCACGACCTTGGAAGAGTATCGTGAATCCTTAATTGTCTGGTTGCCACATTTAAGACAGTGTTGCCATGCGCTAGTGAGAGGCGTGTATGACCAGGCTCATTATGTGGAAGGTGCATTTAAAGAAATTTTTAAAAAGCCTAAAAATCTTTCTTCTATAACGGAGGGGTACAGCGACGATAGATTTGACAGGTGCATGCAACCCAATAAGTATTTTATGAGAATATTAGAAAAAAATGATTACGATTGCTGTTAAAAATAAATTTAACGTTAGCTACTGTTATGAAATATAAAAAAGATAAAAATGTTTAACTTGTATATACATATAAAAATAATATAATTCAAGGGATTTTAGTGAATTCAGTGTGATATAAGGGATGGTAAAATAACAAGAGAAAAAGAGGTGGATTTTGTTTTGCTAGAGCTCTCGGTCCAGCCATGCCACAGTTATCGAAAGAAAACAGACAGTTCCAATATAAAAGCTCGGCCAGAGTGTTTTTCTTGCGAACATCTGTCGCGCTACAAACAATACGGGGTTTCCTCTGCAACTGCCCACGCTGCCTGCCTCTGCTACTCTGGAGCAGAGAATTTCTGGATCAGTTCTGCGAGGAGGAAAACCTCATTTCACGTCATCCCGACAAAACAAGCAGAAATATTTCCATCTGGTTATAAACGGCGAGGATAACCCCCAGTTTACACAGAAAATATTACAATAATATTGTTAATTACAAAACGTTAGCTACAAATTTGTTATCAACGAATTCTAAGCTATGATACACTTTTGTAGCACTGTTGACAGTAAATGTGTTATTAACATTGTTGAAAACACCAATGTTACGAGCAAAGTTGTAAGAATGATGAACGGAGCTAACAGTAATGTCCTACAAGATTGCTGATAACATTGCTGGTAACATTTGTTACCAACATCCTTTGATCTTGACCGCCTTAGAATGGGTCGGCAAAATAATGTTATCAACAGTTTTGGGGTTTCTAAAATTTATAACTTTTGTTGCTAGCAAATGTCTTCAACAAAATGTTGGTAACAAGTGTTATTAACATTTTTTTATGAATATTAAAGTAGTTAATAATATTATGTCGGTAACAATGTTCATAACATGATTTCAACATTTTTCAAGCATTTTACAACGATATTTATAACTTTGTTGAAAATACGTGTTATAGTAATGATATCGTTGGTATAAACTAGGCTTTAATGTTCTTATTGATAATAAAAAAGCAGCAATAGGTAATCAGATGTAGCTGTGTGACGTTATACCACTAAATACGTTATTCTACTGCCACCTGGCAACACACACTTAGAAACAATTTTCTTTTGTGTTTGGCATTACAACCCCCGCCTGCCAGCCGTGTGTTAGTGTAAGTGAGGCACGGAGCCAAGGGCGATGTTGACAGGCTCATCTGGCGCGATATCGCCTCTACCGCAAGATACTGTAACAACGTGCAATGGTATCGTAGATCACTCGCCTGACTGACACCTTCACTGGTGACCTCGTCGTATTATTGTTTAAAAGTATTAGGCAAAATGTTCACTATAAACCGAGCACTCGGGAGAATTTGTAACTAACTAAAAATATGTTTCATTGGGCCAATAGATGTTAACTTTTGAGAATGTTGAAACGTTGACACTGTTTTTTAGATACATAGAAGCACTCATATTAAAAATAGTAAAGATGTCTGAAAAATAGCCGAAGAAAACGTTATGCACTGCTCACTTCATTGTGAAGGGCCTATAGCTTCACACGAATTCAGTGAGTAATTTTCTAGATATGACAGGTTGAAAAAGCTGTTATTAGCCATTTTGAAGGTCTTCGAAATGATTTTTCTAATTGAGTGAGCGAGAGATTTTGGTCAGCGCTATTCATCGATGTCTTTAGCGCCGGTGAGGGGTGGTATTCTTTGATAAAAATATTTTATTCAGTTCCCTATTTAATGTGCGGTTATTCTTCTAATTTACAGTTTTCGTAGTCATTCTGTACATGACTGCCTATTCCGCACCGTAGTTGTATGTATGTTAAGTTATATGTTTGTTGACAACTGATAAGACTGAATTTTCGTTTTTTGGTTTTTGTTTTACTGTGGTGTTTTTATGAAACTCGACAACATTCGCTCGCAATAGCGCATGTCTACAAAACGGTGAAGTTTGCAATTAAACTATATTCTATTTATTGGTTCCTTCAAGAGCAGTAAAACATTTACATGAAAGTGTAACAAGTGTGTTTTGTTGATAGGTTCCATTGGTAACCATGAAAATAACTTCACATATTTAACGAAGGATATTTTGACCCAAAACAACTGCCACGAAAAGAGAAACAGAACTTTGTATCATCCCAACATGAGCACCAGTTATTTCACTAAACAGGAACGAGGTAATTTCAACCCTCGGTAGAGTCGACAGACGTACCGGGCCATTTCACTGCAGTTTGCATCCCGACAGCCGCGATAAATTGGAACCCTAAAAGCAATAGAGACAGAGAAATGATAGTAAAGGACGATAGAGAGAGAGACAGAACAGAGGCTAGCCGCGGCCCACGGTTCGTCTATGTTATCGACGGCGAATCGCGAAGCACCACCCCGGGTCAGTGTTCGACCCGCGATCGATCGATCGATTCCTTGTCTGGGCGGGCCATCAATCAACCTGCTGCATCTATTCTTCCCCCATCCCCTCACCTTCTACCACCCTCGGCCATTTCCTCTGGTGTCTCCTCTTTATTATCTCCGTTTGCGCCTGGCTTCTTGCCATCACGGCCTCGTCGTTCACTCTTCCTCGTCCCAGTTTTTATTTCCCTTTGAAATCTGTCTTTTTCCCTTCCCTCACATTCCATCCGTTCTCCAGGATGGATGCTAACGCACACACGCGTCATAGGTGATGGACTGGAACCGAAAATTCTTTCTTCGTGCATGTAGGCTACTCTTTCACAATAAATCCTTGTTTTCCAAAGAACGTATATATGTAATACGTTATTTATAAATCAAAACGGATAGTGTATTACAATATGTATAGCACAATAAAGATTTAAAATGATCAAATAAACACCACCCATGCTTGAAAACTGGCCCGCTATTGGCTCTCTTGTAAAATATGTTGACACTTTATTTCTGAATACTGATTGCGATTGTTCACATGAAATAAATTTTTGACCACGAGAAATAGCTTGTACGTTCATGACATATATAACATTTGTAGGTATGATGGGCGTCTAATATTTAAAGCGGCTAAAAATACTCAAAGTACTAACAAGAACGAATTGAAAAATTAGTTCTGAGCAGAGTTTTCATGTAAAATTAAATGAATTTCCCGGCCTGTAACATTTCACAAACACTTTTCTTGGAAAATAACAAAGTGACAATTTCTCACTTTGTTAACATAGGCGTAGATTGTGGTTGTGAATGTACAAACATAGTTCGTCAAAGTATAAAAAGTATTTGAAAATAGTTAAC
This sequence comes from Medauroidea extradentata, assembly GCA_003012365.1. Lineage (NCBI taxonomy): Eukaryota > Metazoa > Arthropoda > Insecta > Phasmatodea > Phasmatidae > Medauroidea > Medauroidea extradentata. Next base: position 17,693 of record PNEQ01131209.1, read on the forward strand.
ATGAAAAAAAATGCCTACTTGTAAACTCTCAGATAACAGACCAGCCGAGTATATATTACCATCCTTTCCGGTACTTTGATGTTTTTCATCAAGTTGCCGTTATTTTAGTGGCTGGTTAAAGGTACTATTCATTCCCTGGCTAAAAATGAATTCTGTTATAAGTTTAACGATTATGTTTTTCTGTAGCTTCGTAGTTCCCAAACATATAAACCAATTTCAGTACTGCAATTTATAATTGAAAGCTAGTTTCATCGGGCTAGTTCATAGCTATATTTGATGAAATTATAACCAGCTGTTCAAAAGTTATAGCTTTTTTCCAAATCGATGTTTGTAAAATTTTAAAATGTATTATTTATAATTAGGTTCCACTGTTTTTCGCGAAAATAATTTTGCCTCACTTTGTTTCCGTGCCTTACGTGCACATCTGCAGTTCTGCTTCGTGGCCAGTGATTGGATATTTTAACTGTCACGAGCCTTGAGATATATTCTACCGGCAAATCACAGACGTGAGGTGTTGCACAAACATTATTGTAATTGGCTCAGTCAAATGAGATACGACTCTTCACATAGACACGCTGCCAATAACCATGAAGCAGAACTGCAGGTGTGCACGTAAGGCTTTGAAACAAACTGGGGCAAAATTATTTTCGTGAAAAAAAAAAAAAAAAACAGGATCCCTATTTATAATTTTACTAGCTGGCCGGCTGCGGCTTTGCCCGCGTGAAATTATGTAATGTAAACAGTAACTCTGGATAAAATATGTGATGAAGGCATTTAACAGCTAGCGTACTCAATAACTGTGAACTATAAATTGTCTTAGCTCAGTGTAAAGAGCGCGCGCAATATGCTCGTATGATGTCATTGTAATTCCCATCGAAAAGTCTTGCACGGGATACGAACCCGTAACTCCGCCCCTCCCACACCACAAACTTTATACAATACCTAAGTGAATGCTTAAAGTCATGCCGTGATAATTCTTTCGTATGCACAGGCTACAGTCCAAAGAGGTTTTATTTATGAGGTTGGCAAAAAGAAACAACGGTTGAATTATTTCTCCATGATCGTTACCTTTTTTTCGGGAGAGTTTAACATTTTTCTGCTTTTCACGTCCTTAATTTTCGAAATTCATAAAATCCTGAATTAGATTTGTAGATATTTACATAAGTTTCATTCCGATCAATAAATCATCTCGATATCTCAACGGGTATAAGCGGTACAGATGATTTTTTGAAAGCTCTTTACATTTTTTTAACAGCTTCCAAGGGCGAATTTCGAAGAATCCTGAAATTACTTTTTTTTTATATTTACGTAAGATTTATTTCAAAGCAAAAACCATTTCAATTCTTCCACTGGTTTAGGAGATAAATTGGATTAATTAAAAACACATTTTATTTTTTAAAGAGCTTTCAAAGATGAATTTCGAAAAATTCTAAAATTACTTTTTTAATATTTACTTATGTATAATTTTAAAGAAATTTAGGAGAAATCACGGATTAATGAAAAACACATTTTACGGCTTTTCATCCCTTTAATTTTCGAATTTCGCAAAATCTACAAATTCGCAAACATGCATTTCTTTGGGCAATATTATAAAGTTAAAAATATTATGATGGCCTTCCCGGTTAATGAGATATCGGGATTCTTTAAAAACACATTTTACGGCTTTTCACCCCCTTAATTATCGAATTTCGAAAAATCCATTCTTAGAGGGTGCCTACGAGCCAAGGGGAAGCTTCCCTCAAAATTTCATGGTTCAAGGTCCAGCGGTTTGTGCTGTGCGTTGATGAGCGAGTGAGTATGTCAGGACACTTCATTTTATATATTAAGATTACTGTGTGCTAAAATATTAATGCGATTTATATAACAACAAATATTTCAACAGTTTTCAAATTGTATAAAAAAGTAATATCGTTTTATTTTAATTGAAATTTCAAATATATGCATAAGAATAAAAGTTAGAAAAGATATAAATAAAGCAAAATTAAAAATTTATATAAGACCTCGACTCATAAATGACTCCTTAAAAAGTAAATAAATTAAGATTACCAATTATTATTGAACCTTCAGTTCGTCGGTGGACCACAAGATAAACAAACGTAGTTAGGATTTGAAACAAAATGTGGCAAAGCAACAACATCAGATCACAAAATAACGTATTAAATAAAAGAACTGTACTGTAATGTAACTTGATTTAAGTTTCGGCATATCAACTGTAATTATCACACATGTAAACACAACATGCGTAAGTTTTGCTGCAGTTACTTTTCCTGGTTCTAATTCGCTTGTTTATGCTGTCTATGTTGTTTACTTAACGTTTCCCCTCGACTCATTTAAGAGTCAATTATTTTTTACGTTGTAAGGTCTCATTTTATGTGACGGGGGTTATATAAATTTTTAGTTTAAGTCTCATTATTGTATACTGCGTAATTATTAATAATTTAACTGGATTTTCTGAAAAATTTGGACTTCTGAACTTAAGGGCATGGGTCCGAGTTTCTTCGCATTTAACGACAGTTATTTTTTAAAACATAAATGGGAGCCGATATCGTAAAATCGCATTGTAACTTTGTTATCACTGATTTGAACTGCATACTCTAATTTTGTCGAGTCAGAAGACTGCTACATAGTTGCTAATTAGTTAATTAACGAAATTTACTTTTAAGAAAAATTACGTTGCATAGTAAAACCAATTTGCAACAAAGTTACGAAGCAATTTAACGATATCGACTCTCGTATGCATTTTAAAAAATAATTCTCTTGAAAATTGAGAAACTCGGGTCAAGCCCTTAAGCCATTTCTCCAAATATTCTCAAACCTAGAATTTAGTCTTGTCTTACATTTTGTCCATTATAACACGCCTTTGAAATCAAGTAGAAGCATCTTTTTTTGTAAATAAATACATTTATGTCCATTGTAAATGTAGAAATATACATATATTTTACAAGCTTCTATACCATTTTGGATGGTTATATTTTTTGTAATACGACTATCAAACATTGATTTCTGTACATTAGATTGTGTTATTAGATAATACTATTTACAGTTCAAGTTCAGTTAATACGGATGTAATTCTTTTCTTTAATTAGGCTTGTGTGATTGCCGAAAGTAAATTTAAAAGATGTTTCGGCCTACCTAGTTTGCCAAGATAAATAAATGAATATATTTATTACGTATAAGGGTGTCCAGAAACAAACTCATAATGTATCCACCACGCAAATTCTGTGTAAATTGAAGAAGATAAAGTTAAGAAGGAAATGTTGTAGACTGACATTTTACATGCACACTGTGGCAACATAGCACTGCAGTTCAATACCTCTAGTTCTCCACAGATATCGTACAAATACTGCCCCGACCTGTGTATTATGGGTGCAGGTCACGGTCGTAGAAGAACAGGTCTGGACACTCGCCTATCTAACAATGTATTTTGCTTGACCCCCTTGTTGTTTGGCTGTAGTTCGTCAAGTTACCTAGAATGTCGTAATTTTTGGCGCTGTTTTCCGGGCAGTCGGACTCAAACTCCGCCCATTTTTTTCCATTGTTAAATTCATAAAGTAAATAAAGATTGCTGGAGCCTTTTCTTAAATTTGTGAGCGAAGGAAGTATTTCATAAATGGATAAAAAATACGTTTTGACAAATTGTTTATCTTAGCGGAAAGGAAGTGGGCGGAGTTTTGTCCGACCGCCCTAACATCAGCGCCAATAAAACACAATATTCTCGGTAACTTGGTGAACTACAGCCAAACAACAAGGGGGTCAAATATCCAGGCGAGTGTCCAGACCTGTTCTTCTACGGCCGTGGTGCAGGTTAAAACATGATTCTATGTTTTCTTGATGTAACATAAAAAATACCTGAACGTGGAGAGCAAGAGGGGCCTTCCTACGTGCAGTGTTGCCACATTGTGCACGTAAAATTTCGTCGCACAGTATTTTGCTACTAACATTTTCGTCTTTTACTAAGCATTTTCTTCTAATTATTTTGTATTTGTGTATATGCATAATACATACAAAAAGTGTTACTTTCGGCGACAAAAAAAAAATATATACATATATATAAATTGGAGGCCACGGTTAATTAATATTTTTTTTGTTTGCTAGTGGCCCCAAGCAACACACGTTAAGTAAGTAAAAATTAATTATTAGTTAATATTTTTGTGAACTGCTACATTGTTATGTTGTCTTGCTTGTCACATAAATAAATAAATTTTATTTTTAAAAATTTTGGTTTTTGTACATGTGAATTTTTGCATATCTACATAACAAAAAGTTATGACTTGTGTTGGTATTATATTTGAAAAATCGTAAACTCTGCACGAGTATTTATTAGTCGCTACTTCGCACGAACATAAAGTAGTCTGTTGCGTTGTTGTCATGTTAGTCATCATTCGTTTTTAATTATTTCTTAGTTTTAGTCAGTTATATATATATATATATATATATATATATATATATATATATATATATATATATATATATATATATATATATATATATATATATATATATATAAATATATATATACGTAATTTTATTTTGTGAACCTGTAAGAAAAATGGTTAAGTGTAAGAGAAGGCTACATGCCTTAACTTCGCCATTTTAAAAATAAGTAAAAAAAATAAATAAATGACCGAAGTTGACTACAATGGCCATGAATGAATTGGGAAGAAACCGACTGTACAGAGTGTATACTGAGGTTCCATCCTAGATTTAACAAACCTCCTCATTCTTCAGAAAATACTACATCCGTAAATAATTCATCCAAGCGTATTATAGGATTATTGTAGCTTACTTTAAGAAATAACCCTAGCACTGTAGCAACCCAACAGTTTAACAAAACACACCACAAATAACACAACACAATGCAAGCACTAAGCACCAACAACTGTCATTGGAACCTCAACCCAGCACTAAGGAGCCTTCACTGCTTAAGACCTCGCACATTAGTTTTGCACTGGTTTCGAAAATGTTTTTTTTTTTTTTTTTTTAACACGAATGCACGCATACATCAAAAATTTATCTTACAATTTTAACATTTATATATCATCGTTTGTAGCTGAAATGTTCTGTTAAAATACACCACACGGATTTTTAGATTTTTGCCCCTGAAATATCACATATTTCGTTGTGAAAATAAGCTATAATGAAGAAAAATAATTTTTTGCTGGCAAACGGCACATAATTTTGAAAAACACTCTGGTAAAATTGTGTATCGCATGATTGTACACAGTCTCAAATTTTTGCAATGCATTCGGTAAAAAAATATTTGAGTTATTTGAAATTCTTTGTTATAAATGAAAGACCATGCTCTTAAGAAGCCATATTAATTTAATTGAAGTTGGCGAATCAACGTTTAACTTTGATAGTGTGTTTTTCTGTTCTTGTCTGGAAAACTTCTGTGTTTTGTGTCATCTTATCGTCATGTCGTATTTTCGTGTTTCATTAATTTTTGTCTGTTTGTCCTTTTGCCAAATCAGTCCTGAAATCTGTGTTGTTGGCCTTCGTGTAGTCAGTTTATTTTTTACTTACGCTATGTCTATCTTAATTTTCTTATTTGGTTGTCTTTGTTTTATTCAAACCGACTGCATTTATGGAATTTTATGTTTTTATGTATTCTGTAAACAACAAGCATAGTATTCATTTTAATGTTTTCTAATTCTGTGTTGTTTTCTTTGGCAGACATCTATATTGCAGTGGTGTATGGCCAAAAGAGCACATCCACTTAATAAATTGTGATAAACGTGTAATATTTCACCCGTATTATTCATAACGTTCGTTTTTAGTTTCAAAATAGTGTTTTTTTTTTTTTTTTGTAAAATGTGTGGAGAACAATTTTTCTCTTCGCTTGTGTAAATGATAGTGATTGTCGTTTAGATTGCAAGTGTCTTTACGTCGGCACCTGTGACGAAGTTTAGCGTTGCAGGGTTTCATCTCGGCGCCAGGCACGCAGCAGTATGTTAGCTCACACGTGGTCGCTATATTCTCGTCCAGAAGAGAGCGGGGCAGTTAACTCGACATGGGGGCGCCAGCTGAAGACGCCACATGCGCGCCGATAGACGACGGCAGACGCGCATTAGGTCCTCTCCCTGCTGCTTGCATCTATATTGCATGGGCGGGTGAGATGAGGCGCCGTATTTCACCCCGCGAGGGGGGGGTGACTATCCCTCCCTTCTTACTTCCTCGCTGACAATATGGTGGGAAGATTACCGGAGCAGCAGCTGAGGAATATTCTCTTGCTTGCTGCTCTGCTGGCAGTCTCGTCCCCGCAGGACCACCCTCTGTCACGCTCCCTGGGGAAATTAAACAACCCCCCTCTCTGATGTCTTCCCCCATCGCAGCATCCCGGCTACAGCGCTCGAAGACCAGACATTTCGCGGACACACGCCGCCAGGGACACGGGACGCCACGTCGTGACGTGTCTGGACTTTAAGGCCTCGCTCTTAAGTTTTGCAGTAGTTTCGAAAATTCATTTTGGCAGTTTTAACACACACACATATATATATATATATATATATATATATATATATATATATATATATATATATATATATATATCATCGTTTGATCCTGGATTTTTCTGTTGAAGTACACCAAACAGATTTTTAGGTTTTTGCCCCTGAAATATCACATATTTTGATGTCAAAAAAATTCAAAATGAAGCAAAATAATTTTTTGCTAACAAACGGTACATTATTTTAAAAAAACGCTGTGACAAAATTGTGTATCGTATGACGGTACACAGTCTCAAATTTTTTCAAAGCATTTGGTTAAAAAATATTTAAGTTATTTGCAATTGTTTGAAATAAATGAAGGATCGTGGACTTAAGGGGGATAGGTATTCTTCATTGTGAAATACAGAGTATCCCTTGAGTCCAGTCTCATAGAGGAAATATAAATGGGTCAAATGTGGAAGGTTACAGTAGTAATGCAGTGGGTAGAAGTATGACGACGGAAGTGTGTGCACCTCCATGTGCCATTACGAGAGGAAATAATTTATTTTGTGTCCAAGATTATCTTGGACTTGTCCTATGAGACCGAACATATGGGACATACTGTAATGAGACTTCTGGATTTAACTGACCTACAAATGTTCCATTCGACAAGGCAGGGGGAATAATTCCTTACATACAGTTGACATTGCTTTGGATTCCACTATACTCCTGATGAGCAAAAGTCTTTGTTTTAAAGTTGTAATATTTGTTATAGAGTATAAATAATGTTAGTTTGAAGAACTAATTTAATGTATGTGTTCTTTAACATTTCTGCCCTAAATTTGCATTGCTTGGAAAATGCAATTTGTTAACAGTGATAGAAAAATTTAGTACCAATTTTTTTCTATCTTTGTTTACAAATAGCATTTAACGCATGAAACAAATTGAGTGCAAACATGTTAAAGGAAGCATACATTAAATTGGTTCTTCATAGAGAAATGTTTTATTTATACTCTAAAACAAATATAATTAATGGCTTTATAACAAAGAATTTGTATATCAGGAATGGAGTGGAATCTGAAGTATTATTGCTTATACTACAAATGCGACCATCCGTAGCAAAAAAAAAAAAAAAAAAAAAAACTTTCTTTCTCCGGAAGGTTATTAGTCTAAAACTAAGAAAGGTAGTGAAGGTGTGACAATTTGGTATCGTTTAAGAAGCCTCCCTACCTGGTCTTGAAATACTTTGCAGCGAGTTGCGGTTGTTCCTTTTTTTTTAACGAAACTACTAACCACTTATGTTTATCTACGAAATGAACACACATTTCAAACTTTGTCGCTATAGTTTAAAAATTTCAGCACGTTTACTTAATACATCATTTTCGGGTCCCTCAAAATCGCCAAAAGTGGGTACTTTAGCATACTACCGCATAGTTCTGTACACATGAATGTCCGCTAATAAAATATCTACTCGGCAAAAAAATTCTCATCGAATTTTGATGAGCAGTTGAGATTTTGTTGACGACTGAGTATGCCAGTTGTCCGCTCGAGATCGTACCTTTCCATACACATCAAGAAAGTGAAACTGTATAGAAAGCCATGTGTAATGTAGGCAACCAGCAACAAGCAACAGCGCCTCTGGTGGAAGCGCCGGTAACTAACGGCCAGTCGACTTGCGCAAAGCTGGCACAAGTACGTCTCAGTGTTTACGTTCACAAATATTTAAATCCGGCGAGAAAATGTGTTTTTACTGGAGAGGCTTAAACCGTGCGCGTTCGCCAAAAACAAGAAGAATATGCTTATGACCAGTTCCCACACATAGGACTAAAAATAACACGCAAATGTTTGACAATTTTTTTCAAAATTGGAAATTAGAAAAAAAAAATTACTCGACATTTTACGTTTACAGTTTTCTGTGGCCAATGTTATTTTTTTTTAAAATCCTATTAAACGAGAAATAGAAAAGTTGTATTTAACGGTATGTTTACTGTCTGAATTTTAAGTTATGTATAAAACTATAAAATAAGTAAGAACTTTCAACAGCTTGAATATTTATTACAGTTTCTGCTTGAACCTATGAATTGAAATTCAGCCTGTTAAAAATATAAATTACGTTTATTTTGAAAAAATATATAGTTAAATGATTGATCTAGTGTTTAATTGTGTAGCTGTAGTCTACGACACATTATCGAAAATATCAACACAAAGTACAAGGTAAAAAAAAAGTTTTCAATCAATTAATGTTAAGCAGCCCAAATATTTCGCAAATACGTTATTTTCGCTTAGATTACGTTCAATGAAAGTTGGTATAAATGGAAAATAATGTTTCTGAAGCCATTCTATTTTTAATGAAAGAAGCCAGCATTAACATATAAATATTCAGGCAATGCGTATTGTATGCTACTACAACGTTACTGTATGATTATGATTGGAGGAGCCGTGCGCCGAAGAAGTACGTGAATTCCTTTCTCTCATATGTAACACTGGATAACTAATAAATGTGTAATGAAAAAGTACTTCTCAGGTAAATATATATTTTCAGTCCAGCTAAAATTAAAATTTAATAAGTGAATTTTAAGAGTTAAGGGCGCTGCCTACCTCGAAGCCCTGGCGGAGAATGAATGGGGTTTTACATGTTAAATTATTTTCAATGGCACTCGGTCACCATTTTCTGCGCCGAGAAAAGGAGAATATTGCTATGTAAATAAAATTGCAGAAAGTAAATTATGAATATCAATTTTAGCGTGTTTTTTGTGTGTAAAATTGATTTTTTGCCATAATTTTCAGGGCATTGAAAAACACTGCCTAAACGATCTATAGCAATGTACGCGGCACCGAGACGAGCAAAAAAGTCATTGATGGCATATATGTATCTTGAACCGTTACTGAGTCACGTGGAAAATCATTTAACCTGTAAAACCCTATGCTTGCTCACACCGTGGCTTCAAGGTAGGCAGCGCCCTTAAAAAAATCACTGCATGTTTCATAACAATTAAAACACAAAATTCGATTTACGGTTGTAAGTATTTCCTTAAGCAGTACTAATTATTTAATTTCAAAGTGAATTACATTGTTCCAGTCATAAACACGGTCCTAGAAGTACAGATATGGACATTCGCCTATCTAACAATGTATTTTGCTTGACCCCCTTGTTGTTTGGCAGCAGTTCACCAAGTTACCGAGAGTGTTGTGCGTCTTTGGCGCTGCAATCAGGGCGGTCGGGCTCAAACTCCGCCCACTTTTATCCATTGTTTACATTAGAAAGTAAATAAAGATTTCTAGAGCCATGATTTAAAATTGTGAGCGAAGAAAGTATTTCATAAATTGATTAAAAAAATACGTTCAGATGAATTGTTTATCTTAGTGGGAGACAAGTGGGCGGAGTTTGAGCCCGAACGCCCTGATTGCAGCGCCAATAAAGCATAACATTCTTGGTAACTTGGTGAACTGCAGCCAAACAACAAGGGGGTCAAGTTTCCAGGCGAGTGTCCAGACCTATTCTTCTACGGCCGTGGTCAGTAAGTCAGTTTTTTTTTTGTTATTTTTATTTCATTTTAGCACAGAAATGGTATCTTTGTGTAACATTCTGCCCTGTGAAAATTATTCGAGCAAAAATATGTTGTGTGCTGGAAATGCGTGTTGGCATGAATTGTCTGCGAAACAACTACAATTACTCACTAACATGAAATACGGAAGACACAAGTGACGTAAACATCTAACTAGCAGTTGAACCTAGAATCTCGCAACTCATATAATCGCTATAGAGACATTGGCCAAGTCGTTGTCGACACAGTCGAGGACATCGAGCTTACAACCTCCTGTTGGGCCGTTTAGAACACAGACACACTAACTCGTGCAGTCAATTATATACGTCGTTAACACCTTCATCAGTTTAGGTATCATTGACTCTTGGTTAATTTCTTGAAAAAATTTTCTTTATTTCTTTATCTAATTCTATAAATGCGAGTTTATTTGTCGTGTTGTGTCATTCTTTACATGTATTATTCTCTCTAATTATGCACCCACATTTATATTTGGTTATAGTTTTATGTGTTTTTAATTATGTATTTCTGTCGCATTTTTACGAACACTTTCTTTATATCGTGTCTGTATACCGCGCTGTCCCATTCGCTTTCTTTGGCTTCCTTTGTCTCTATACCTCAATATTTAATTCTGCACGTTTGACAATATATGTTTCTATACCCATGTGTCAGAATACATACGACCCACCAATCGAATACAACTGGTATGCATTGCTGGAAACCAGATGGCCAACTGATGGAATGCACCCGGCACCACTGCTGGGTCTGAATATGCACCAATGCGATGTCTCTAATTGGCCCATCAGTGGCTCACCAGTGGTAAAACATGAATGACAGATGACTGGACCAAGTGTACGACGAGCAATTGCCTATCAATGTCCCACTTCACAGCCATCAGCTGGCTTACAGATGGCTCGTTATGTCTGCGTCAGCGGTGATCCAGCAATGATCCAATCCACAGCCATATAGCTTATGGCCCACAAATAGCATGCCATAGGTTTAATACTGATATAAAACACTTTTACTTTATAAGTTTGCCCTTATTAAGGTTTCCTGATTGATACTGTTTGTTTACCGACCTTAAAACAAGTTAATAACATTTCTTCGTCAGGGCCGGGATTTGAACCTACAGTCCTTAGGTTAACAGACACGTATATTAGCCCCAGGACCATGGTGAATACACGAGAATGAGTTGTGTGCAATCCATTTATAGGAATTATTTTGTGTACTATGCATTTTCACATAATACTGTAGTTAAAATAATAATAAAAATTTGCCTTCTATTGATACATGCCATCGTCAAAGCGTTTTAAAGTAGCATGTAAAATGTTAATAATTTGTAACGTGCTTGCTCATCTGCATATGTGAAATAAAATAAATACACATCACTATGTAAATCTATAAAAATTAAACCAATAACCAACAATAATTGCGGATATGCAGCACGTTGGACGATCTCCGATGTGCCAACTTAAAGCAATGGTTCCACATGTATCTAAATTCCACCGTTGTGTCACAAATGACATTCCGAATGTTTCATTCCCGTAAGTGTGCCATAGCTGGGCCAGCTCAGTAGATTCATATCATAGCCAGTAGCTACCCAGCAGTGCCAGCAGTGAACCAGTAAACATAATCTGAATCATTTCTGGTGTGCAGCATGTCGGCCATTACCAATGTGTCAACACACGGCCACCAAATTCCACCAATTGGTCACAAATGGAGTTCCGAATGTTTCGTTTTCGTAAGTCATCCATATCTGGGTCAGCTCAATAGAGCCGTTATTTATCGAAGCCAGCAGTGCCAGTAATAAATCCTCAGACTTAACAGTAATACACTGTAAAAAAAACTTCCAAAATTGTTTAGGACGTAATTAACTTAAACACAGCATGGGGCAGTTACCATACTTCCACCTTGTAAATATGCAAATTTTTACATTTGTAACAATACAAGTCTGGTAACTTTTGTATCTATTTGAGTGCTTTATAAAAAAAGTTTAGGAGTGCTACCATGAATGTCTGGGAAACAACTATACCATATATGCTTTCTTAGCGCTTCTATACGCATGTGTGGCAAATTTAAGACTATTTTTTGCAGTGTACAGACGTGAAATGACGTGGCGGCTCATTTGATACGGCGAAATTCACCGTTTATTGGCTGCCTGAGACGGTTGATACCAGCCCCGTGTATGTTTGGTTCACGAATGTTACGACAGGTTTCCTATTGGCCTGGTCGCCTGCTAGCGGGGCAGCCGCCTTACGCTGATTGGCCGTAGGCTTATCCGCCATTTTGCTGGCCAGGGAAGCCATTTTGCTGGCGTGTGTGACTGAGTTCGCCGTCCTACCGGCTACGTCACTTCTGTATTCTTAAATATTCTGGGGTAAATCAGTTAATGGACGATTGTGCATTGCTGCGCAGGTAAAGAATACTATGCGTGGCCCATAGGTCACGTGCCATACATACAAAACACAAGCGGCATGCCATCGCAGGCTAACAAATTGTTGACAAGTGCATGTTAACTAACTGGATTTATTTACTTGGACATACTCCATTGCGAAATAAATGACTGTTAAAAGAAAAACTAAAAATAATACAAGAAAACATAAATAAGCAGAGTATGCTTTAGTCATCAGGATACATACACAACAAGAAATTCCAAAACTGGAATCTGGTCGGATAAAAACAATGAACAAACAGAAAATAAAAGAAATAACAAGAATATAAAAATAGCTAAGTTGACAAGCCACACAACGATGAGACGAGACAAAAACACATCATCGTTGTGTGGCTTGTCAACTTAACTATTTTTATATTCTTGTTATTTCTTTTATTTTCTGTTTGTTCATTGTTTTTATCTGACCAGATTCCAGTTTTGTAATTTCTTGCTGTGTATGCATCCTGATGACTAAAGCATACTCTGCTTATTTATGTTTTCTTGTATTATTTTTAGTTTTCCTTTTAACAGTCATTTATTTCGCAATGGAGTATGTCCAAGTAAATAAATCCAGTCATGCACTCTCATTGCACAGTTTTTTCAAAAATCGCATGGTAACTACTTAGTTACAACTGGAAAGTCACTTCTGGGCAATCAGCAATATACCCACAGCCATCCAAAGTTTCTAGTCCATCAGTGTTCCGTACATGTGACATAGCCGGCATATAAAATGTCGTGTTGCTAGAATGTGTCCATAACAGGGCTATACTAGCAAAGCCGTAAGTTTTCTGGGCCAACAATAAACCAACAGTGCAATCAGCGAAACCACAGTCGACCGACTGTGCTTTGCTACACGGGTATCTCCAACTCTGTATACTTTTATTTGGATCTTTATAACTCGCTATTTATCGCCGTCTTTGTGTCGTTATATTTATCTCTCCGTTTCTTCATTTAGTCTTATTTCTACGTATTATTCTTCCAATCTTCTTATCTGTCTTCCCCTTTAGTGGAAACATCTTACAGAGAAAAATAATAAAAGAATTGGACTCACGGAATTTTTCCTCGGCCTGAAACTCCGAAATGTATCTTCTGTAACGCAGTGCTCGCCTTGGAACGGCCTAATGCTCGCTCCCTGAGATGTTTCTGGAGCACAATCCGTCACCCTTGGTCGGTTATCTCCCGCGACACATACCCACTTGAAGTCAATGACGCGAGACGAAGCTGCAGAAGGAAGTCTCGGAGACTCCCGCGCCGATTCTTCGTCGTCAGACTTCCTTTGTTCGGCACACAAGGAGACGTAATGCACCGTATCGACGAGGCGATTACGCCAGTGGAGGCGGACCGAATATTCCCCCCTTCACCCTACCACTACCACCCCTATCGTCTCCACGTACGCCGGCAATAAACGCGCCGGTCCGCACGTCTGGTATCGTTGGCGCGTACGTGAGCTGCAAGCTGACGAGGAGGAAGTCGAGGCAAGAGCGGAGGTTTCAGGTTTCAAGGTGAAGAACTTCGCGCCATGCATAATGCAGCGTGAATCTCGCCACTGAATAGATGCTAACTTCTTCTTGACGGGGATCCACAACACTTCTCAGAGAGTTATGCAACATGGAGTGACAGCTGAGAAAGAGAATTAAAAATGTCGCGATTAATCTTGGGCACGAGCTAAACTTCTTACGACTCTACGTTCTTGTTACTTTCGTAATTGGGCCTTGACATGCTTGATACCTCTTGGTGGACGCTGAGCAAATAACAAAGAAACATCAGAATGCAGGACCAATCACGTGGTACCACTGTGGTCACGAGCAGCCAATGGGCAGCTGCTGTGTACTTAAGTACACATATCGATACCTTCATGAGAAAACCTCGTAACTCCTTTTTTTCAGATTTTCGTTTTATTTTTACATTCTACCCCGAAAAAATTCCTTATCAACTGCGAAAAGCACGCATCTCCAGTTATGTTTTCCAAAATTTTAAAAACAAAAACCCGAACTCTAGCAAATCCATTGTTGGATTGTAACAAGCGAAAAACTCTCCCTCCTGTAAAAAAAAAACTGATTTTGGAGATACGAGGTTTTCACATCTATCTCCAGATATGTTTTTTAAAAATATTAAAGCAAAAATTAGAGCTCACGAGGCTTTATTGTTGGATTGTAACCAGCAAAAGACTCCCTCTCCTGCTAAAAAATAGATTTTGGAGTAACGAGGTTTTCACATGAGGGTATCGATATGTTATTGGAGGCTATCCTACAGGTCGATGGACTCACGAACAATTTCTCTGTCGACGGACAATAAAAGATTCTGAAATATTGTATACAATTTATTATACTTCGCGAAAATATGTGAGAAAACTTACTTTGTTATTCTGAGTTGTTATTTAAAATTACTTCCCTATCCAGCAGACATAATCCAGGGCTTCTTTTAATATATAAACAAAATTACGCCAGTTCTAAGTTAAATTTTGCTGGTCTTCTAGGACTTAAGTGTAATGTAATTTCTTTGATTGATTTTTGCAATACATGTCTTCTTAATGAAACTCTCAGGGCCGTATCTATAAACGGCTTTCGAATGACAACCAACTGCTCACCAATACTTTCTCTATGGGGATAGCAGTTGGTTGTCATTCGAAAGCCGTTTATAGACGCGGCCCTCAGACTTGCTTCATTTTGGCTTACTTTGACAACAAAATATGTGATAATTCAGGGGCAAAAATCTAAAAATCCGCTTGGTGCATTGTAACAGAAAAATTCAGCTACAAACGATGATATATAAGTTTTAAAAATGTAAGATGAAGTTTTGATACATGTATTAATTCACGTTAAAAAAATTATTTTCGAAACCACTGTAAAACTATATAGCGAGGCCTTAAGGGAGTTGCACCCATAAAATTTCATTTTTTTATATTTGTGCCAAACACTGTTCCAACTTTTGCACATCAGAAAACACGTCATTTCCTAAAATAAAAAAAATTAGGCCCCATAGCTTTTGCATAATCACTCATCAAAGTCACAAAATGGCCATTGCGGCGTAGCCAAAATAAAAAAAAAGTAATTAACTAATAAATTCAACATTACATTAACTGATAGTGTATCAATGCATTTTATGACATGGTTGACAAAAGTTAGTTTCGAAAATTTCAGTAGTAGCCAAAAGTCAAAGTTATGAAAAAATTTACTGATTTTCATAAATTTTTCTAAAAATACAAAAACGTATCGCTTTGTCTTCACAAAAGTGTCTTGAAGTAGCTCACATCATTAAGAATTAATATGAATAATCTTGACTGGATTCAGTCTTTGACAGTCATTCAATTTGCAATGGAGTACGTCCAAGAAACTGAATCCAGTCATGCACTCCCATTGCACAGTTCTTTTAAAGATCATGAACAATCTTGTTTCTGCAAAATAATTATTATTTATTATTTTGGCTACACCGCAACTGTCATTTTGCGACTTTGATAGGTGATTATGGTAAAACTATGGGACCTATTTTTTTTATTTGGGGAAATGACATGTCATCTGATGGGTAAAAGTTGACCAGTGTTTGGCACAAATATAAACTTTTGAATTTTTACGGGTCCAACGTCCTTAAGCGGCTCCGTATTCAACAGTTCTACGACTGATGAGAATGCTTGTAGAGGGCTTGGTGTTCTGCGATGAGACGAATACGCCCCTGTTGTCCTTCAGTCCACCCCCTCCCCCTCTCCTACCTCTGCACAGAGAGACGGGAATTACAGGAGAGCTAATCCACACAACTTGTCTGTCGCGTTATTTCCCCACCCAGTGGTCCTGTTATGTGACGAGAGTCTGGAATTGTATCAGATAATAGCCGGCTACCTTGGTTGCCACTCTTCATCTAGTTTAGCCTTGGAAGACGTGAGTAGCCTTCCAACTGGGTTCATGAGTACGTCCTGGGGCAGCGGTTAGCACAGTGGCTAAAGCACTCGCCCCCCAACTATTATAGGTCGGGGTTCGATTCCCGGCGGGGTCGGTCTCCGGATTTTCGCAAATGGGAATCGTGCCGGACGATGCCGCTGGTTTGCGGGTTTTCTCGGGGATCTCCCGTTTTCCCCGCCCCTTCATTTCAGTGCTGCTCCATACTCACCTCATATCCATGTCCTTCTCCAGTCGACTATATTCCACTTAGGAATTAATTTTGTGTTGTTTATATATGTTCTTGTCCTTGTGTGGTCTTCTGGGATATGACTATAGTTCTTTAAGGAATTATCTGTATGTTTTATGTCCGTTGACTACAGCTTACTGGTTTTTATTCTTTTGTTTTTTTTTATGTTAGTTTTTCTACAATACGGCAACGTTCGCCCGAAATAGTATACGTCCAAAAAAACTTCGATGTTCATAAAAAATTTAGATTTTACGAAGTAATTACAAAATTATTTTCCTGATCTTTCTTGCAGCACTACTTGCAAATGCATTTATAGGACAAATTTTCATGGAATTATCTTAGAAATTGTTGTGTTAGAGGTTATTACATATAACATTTGTACCCCACGTAATTTACGAGGTTGCATGCTACGTAGGCAAATAACTTAAAGGTGTATATTTTAGTCCTTGTGTTACATTTTTCACAAAACAATCGTTGAATTATTTATATTGAAGTAACTAAAAATGTCTTGTTAGAGTGCTTTAATACTATAAAATTACATTCTAATGTAACTACCATTTATTATGTACACATGCGATGACTCTAAAATGACAAGCATCTATTTATGATTTAAAAATAACATTTGCTTTATTGTGTCATAACTATCGGTTAGATGTTATGGATAAATGTTTCAGTGCAATTTTAATGTGTTATTTTCAAGGGAGCTATAGTTATATGTTTATACTTATCGTTAAAAAATCCAAAATAAGCAAAAAACTAGTAATGTCAACATAGCTTGTGATGCCCGCTCTAAGTGTGCCGCTTCGTTATGTTGGTACGTACAGTATAGTTTCTGGCAAAACTATAATAATACTTCGTATTTTACATAGAACACGTTTACAAATAGATTGTATGTTTACTTAAACACCCAAGAAATACCTATATTTTACATTGACGTTGTACGTGTTTCCTAGGAGAAGTAATAGCTAAAATAAGTTTTATCAGTCAGTTATGATTGTACAATTTTAAACAGAGAGAATAAAGAGCTAAATTAATTTAATTCGCAGGGTACGATACAAATATAGTAAGTAATATTATGGTTGTGGCATCACTCACGAGTGAATTCACCGCGACCATAGATAGTAGTGTTAACAATGATGAAAATGTGACAAACCTTTGTAGTAAACCGATAATCTTGCCATCATATGCATTTACTACACGATCATCAGTGGATATGGCGCCGAACAGGTGGCAAAAAAAATATGTGAACGTATTTCTCATTTTAGCTGAGGAGTTTCTCGAAGACGTAACACGGTAAAAGACAAATAAATTTGTTGCTAACCTGACTCTAAGACATCTGATTGGATTCAGTTTCTTGGACGTACTCCATTGCAAAATGAATGACTGTCAAAGAAAACTAAACAAATATATTAGTTTATTATTATTTGTTTAGTTTTCTTTGACAGTCATTCATTTTGCAATGAAGTACGTACAAGAAACAAAATCCAGTAATGCACTCCCATTACACAGATCTTTATAAGATATCTGTCAATAAAGTTAAATGTTTCAAAGATTTTTAATATTAATACACAATTATTGAAAACTAAACTACAACTTAACCATGTCAATGTTCCCAAAGAAACTTAGTTAATAAGTATTAAAAGGTTTATAGTAAATTTTATCAAATGTATATGACAAAATAAAAATATAGAAGAAAATTGTTTTGTCTTACCTAACTAAATTTTCAACATTTTAATTAGATCTGTGGTCTTTCGTACACTACTGATGGTTAAACTATAAAAAATATTGTAAAAATAATCACAATACAGCAAATAGTCCCTTAAATTTAAACACCCTTAAATACCACAATTTTTCACCGTAAAAATATTACAGAAATTTTTTTTAACCCTTACCCGGAATTAAACCGTTATTTCATTTGCTGATAAGACCTTTCCTCATAAGGCGTTTTGATGAACCTAAAACATAAATACAAATGTCATATTAGATTGTGGCAGCCTGTTCAGCTGTAGTATTAGAAAATTTAACATAGCTATGATATAATTCTTTGTTTCTCGGACATTATCTGATCTACCTGAAAAGAGAGAATGAAAAAAGTAGGCAGCTAGTAAACTTACACGGCCAACAGTTAAGAAGCGAGCACATTTCTCTCCGCACCGACGACCGAACCTGTCAGAATTATGAGGCAACATCTGGCAACACGCTACTCTGCATGAATATTAGGTAACACGTGGCAACAATGGAGTTATTTAGCTCTCTCTGTCTCTCTCGCTCTACATGTGGTCGAAGTGTTTGCCTTTTTTCTCTCCTTTTCTCCGCGGCAAGTTATATTTAAGTATTCTGTCTGCCATGTTCGCTGCACGAACACGAAACTGAAACAAGATCGTCTCGGATAATCAGTGTATACTTGACAAACCTAAGTATAGACCCGGGTAGGGGAGGTAACAGCGCTAGTGTCCCGAGGTCGCCGTGTGAAAACCAGTGGAGGGGAATGTCTCGGAGCCCGCCCCTCCACGTACATTCTATTCATATTGTAAGCAACCCTCTCTAGTAGGCCTATTAGCAGGGACCCTGTTTCTTTCGAGAAAAGAATTTTGCCCCAGTTTGTTTCAGAGCCTTACGTGCACATCTGCAGTTCTGCTTCATGGTTATTAGCAGCGTGTCTATGTGAAGAGCCGTATCTCATTTGACTGAGCCAATAACAAAAACTTTCCTGCAACACCGCACGTCTGAGATTTGCCGGCAGAATATATATCAAGGCTCGTGACAGTTAAAATATCCAATCGCTGACCACGAAGCAGAACTGCAGATGTGCACGTAAGGCACGGAAACAGAGTGAGGCAAAATTATTTTCGCGAAAAAACATGATCCCTATTAATAGGCCAGTGCAACCCATGAAACAAAGGTTTTTATTGGAGATAATTTTGGGCAAACTAAAGTTACACTAATTGGTAGAAACTAATAACGGTACTTATTCCCAAACGTCCCCGCCACTTCCCCTTGTGCTTGTCCCCTGCAAACCCCTTAAAGTATTTAACAGCCGACTTATACACAATAGTTCGTATTTCCATAACCAACTGACGTAACCAGAAAAACGTATTTTCTTTTAGAGCTTAACGTATGTTTTACGAAATGAAAACAAAAAAAAATATTGAATTGGTAAGTTTAACATACACGTCGTGCTGTCTACAGTCACAAATTAGCGCATAAAATTAAAAAACTATGAGAAATGTGACACATACTTGTGATGCAAGCAAACAAAAAGCATAGTATGTCCAACTTTCCTAATTATATAACATTTGTAGCGTAAAATAAATGTTAATTAAACTTGTAAACAGAGATACACATCATTATCATCGTTCACATGTGATAATAATGTCCTGTAAATATCGTGAAGAAACCTAATTAACTAAGATGCTACAACGGGGTGCAACGTCTGGGGACAGTAGCTATTACCAGCACATGCACAACTTACTGTTCTGGGACAAGTATGATAAAGACAGTACGTTCTTTTTAACGAAAAATGTGTTATCAAGTAACATATATTACTTTTCCTTTTTTGAGACATATTTGCTGATACGCCGCTACATCCTCTCGGTGCAAACAAATGCCCGTTCCTGACGCACAGTTCTTGCCACATAAATATTTGCTACTTTTCTACTATGCATTTTGTATAACAAAATAATATACCTTGTAGATGCGCGGAGCAACACAATACTATCTGGACAACTACACGCTGGTTGTCACTTTCCATCTGACGAGACTGTACGCACTGCTTGTGGTGACGGCGGGGCTACTGGCTCGCTATTGGCTGGGAGATGTAGCGGGACAAAGGTGAGTAAGGGTGGACTGCAGAGTCAAGTGAGGAAAATTTTGAGGTAAAGGTGAAACAAAGGGGAACTTGATTAAATGTGAGAATTTTTCGTTTGCATTGCATAGTCAGGAAATTGAGACATCTCAGTTGCGGTGAAGTGTTATCGCAAAATTCACGAGAAAAATAATTTATTTTCATGTATCGACTTTCAAATGTAGCTAAAATGTATTTTATTTTACATTTATTATGCACAAAACTTACATGATGACGATTTAATAATTTATACTTAGTGATTTGCATACTGCAAATCTGAAAAAACGTTAAAAAATATTATAAAATACACGTCGTTGATTTTGTTTGCATAATGGTATCGTAACCAGTTTGTTTGAAAACAAAAGTGACATAAAATACATCACTTTCGTGTAATAATGTATAACGAATATAAATTACGTTATATATACTACCAGCGCAGTCATTCTTTTACATAATTGTTGTGTTCTTTTTCTAAAATATTACAAATAAATTCGAAATAAGAATATTTTTCTCCCCCTTGCGGCATTTTAAAATCTATTTAAAGCCGTCGTGATTGATTTGCAGCTTGAGAAATCTTAAGGAAGGTCTGAGGACACCTTGAAAAACTCTCAGTTTTCCTTCGATTTCACTCCCTCTTCGTCTCTGCAATGAAAGATTCTCACAGTTCACTCAGAGAGGCCTTGGGTGTTACTTAATATGACTGTGCGATCGGCCCTAAAGGAGTGAGATATGTCAGAGCGGGCGGCTGTAGTTTACATATTTTCGGAGGACACACTTAGGTATGTCGAGCAGTAGTAGGTGTTTGTAAATATTACTCATGAATATAGTGAAGGTGATTATTGGGACGGTGTTAGTTCAGGTGATGTGAGAGGGCTTTACGGCACTGTAACTACGAGGTCTTTGAGCTAATGAGGGCGAAGTGAGGTGAAGGGACAATACAACGTCGATGTCCGAGCTGGGGTTCAAACCCAAGACCTCACGCTACGAAGGTCAGTAGTATTAGTTCAGTTTGTGTACTGTTGTGCATTTACTCCTCCAACCCCTCGTCCACTGAAATTTGTGAACATGCCGTAGTATCGACTGCTACACCTACCTGTAAACAAACAAGTGTGTCTCCCCACGTGTTGAATTATTTTTTATTTCACCTTTTTTAATTCTGAGAATAAAAGTGTGAAATATTCTATTATGACGTGAATTCTATTTACCTTGCGTTACAGTACAAGTATCGAAGTTGAACTTTTAACGCATATTAAGGCCGCAGTCAGTCAAACATATCAAAAATATATTTTTAAAAATGTGTTTGAATGATAGCTACCAAAATACATTTTAATACTTGAAATGCAACGTTCGTACTGTAGCGCAAGATAAACACAATTCATGTTGTAACCGCAAATATTGCACATTCCTTCTCGGAAGTAAAAAGAAAATGAAAAAATTAAATCCTTCAACACGTAGCGTTCTTGACGAGTAGCTACACATTTCTTATACTTGAACGACTTTCACGGTATGCGGTTAGAAGTATAGACGGTTCATAACACGCTCAACATCACAACTAAGTAGGTTCTGGGTACATCACTTCCCCAGCTTGACTGGGTGTATTGGCCGGAGACCACACACTGTTCAGTGTTATGACGAACAGTAGGACAGTTAGAGCAAGTTGCACTCTGCGCCTTGCACACGGCTATGCGTGGTAGAGTGGTTGAGTTGAAACACAGATTCTTACCCCATACCGTCAAGGTCACTCAAGGATAAGAAATGTGCACTCTTAACATGTTTCACACATCTTGATTGTCTTCAGGCACGTGCAGACTACATACTCAAGCAGTCAATACTACAACATGTTCGCAGATGTCAACAAACGAGGGATTGTACGAGGCACAACGGTACGCATACATCACTCATGGACTAGTACGATAAAAATTTCCAGGAAGTTACTATTAACCGCTTACGAATATTTTATATTTCTGATGCCGGGGATTTAGCAGTTCGAAATAAAATTGTGCAGAATTGGAACTAATAAATTGGTCTGTTAGTTAAAAAATATACTTGGAATTGTTTTATAGGTTTCTACATTCTTTGGAAGTCTGTAGATAAGCACAAAACAGGCTTGTTTTTATGTTAATACATCACGACCTTAACACTACAGCCAGTACGACCTGAAATAAATGTGTTTACTGCAAATTCACAGTGGTTACTTGAAGTTCATTGGTGTACAATAGCTACAGAACTTTGGGAAGTATTGAAAGACGTTAATTTATAAAATTATCTACGATATACAACGCAAGTTTCAACAAGTGAACCACGTAAACTGAACGTTTGAGAAGAAGAACAGGGCAAAGGAGAGTAAACCTTTGTTATCCTGCCAACTGCTTTATGTTATCTAACCAAGTCCAGACCAACTGTGACATATTACGGTTTATGTAATGACAATACATCGTGTGGTTGCTAATATTCATTTATGGGTAGACGGAAGAATAAGAAGATAAACTTTTTTCAGTATTTTCATAGAGTACCTCATCACGAAAATGATATAAA
Source organism: Medauroidea extradentata (assembly GCA_003012365.1). Taxonomy (NCBI): domain Eukaryota; kingdom Metazoa; phylum Arthropoda; class Insecta; order Phasmatodea; family Phasmatidae; genus Medauroidea; species Medauroidea extradentata. Next base: position 40,589 of record PNEQ01131209.1, read on the forward strand.
AATTACTCTTTATGTTGCATCAGGAGTTTAACTCATTACTTACATTGCAGTGTGTATAAAAAAAAAGAGACAAAATGAGCATAAGGAGAAATATGACTAGAGTTTCAAAAGTACTCCCGTTTAGATAGATAGGCTGTACTATTTTTTGGTGCTTCGCACATATCGTATTACTGTTGTTTCTAGTTTATTACGTTGTACTGTTGCTAGCATTAACAACTCACAAAAAAAATTATCTGTGAAGTGTACTTATCCGAAAACAAGCAAGATGGTACATTCATACTTAAATATTGTTATATAAGTAAACGAAGTCGCCCGGATGTCAAACAAGATGATGTTTTGTCTGTTAGGGGTGCGATATGAAGACTTGCAGCAAGGTTGTGTTTGTTCCTCGAGAATAGATTCCCATGCGCTAGGAGCCCCTGGCGGTAGAGGAGATAGATGACCCGCTAGTCGCTGCCGTCGTGCGGGTGGTATAAAAATACCCCCGCTGGGGCTGATGGATGCTCGTACACGTATCCAGCATTTTACAGTCGACGGTGGTAACAGAGCTGCTACCGCTAGACTATTTGTCAACGTCACGTCTCTCCCCCTTCATTTCCCTTCTACTCGGGTAATGCCTGGAGAAATTACTCTGTCATATCGCGCAGTTCTACCACTCCCTATTACTCCTTTTACCACCGCTGAAAACGCAGACATTTCTAAAGAATTTCTAAGCGACTTGATGGCGACGTAAAATGAGACGACGCAAGCTTTAGCTTTGCAGTGAACGTAATAATTTATTTGCGTGCACGACAAAGATTTTCCTAAACTTCTCTAAAATCGTATTATCAATGATACAGTAAATTAAAATGCAACGCCCAAACCATAAAAATTCGAAAATAACTGAAAATAATTATAATAAGTTCTTCTAAACATTTTTGTGACAAAATAAAATAATAAAATAAACCAAGGTAAATGTTCCTGAGTTATACGTAGACTATATTATCTGATTATTTTACTCACAGGTATGAAGTGCAATTAAAGAAAGATGGCCTTTAAAACATTTCACAATTGAAATGTAATTTTAACAATCATTCTAAGAAAGCAAGTCAGGGTACGAATGACGTGTTGTCATACAGCAAACCGTTTTTTTTCTTTGATGTTTTCAGTGTTGGACCGCAAACTGAGGTACATAATTTAATGAAGTATTTGTTTTTAACATTTCGAAATTCAAAACTTCATCTTACGAAATGACACTGCGTTTTATGATTTTAATAGCCAGGCAAAAAAAAAAAAAAAAAAAAAAAAAACTTCTTTCTCATGTACAGAGGGAAGATAAATATTTTTTTGCAACAAGTTGGTTTCAATTCGGTATTTTAGTTTCCCAGGTGTGATTAAATAGCCTAACTTGCATCGGAGAGTAAAAAGCAATTTACTAAAACATAACTTTTATGTGCAGTTTGTTTTATGCCAGGTAATTTTATGAAAATTGTAGGGTTTTGCGACAATGCCATTTTAAAATTAATTTTACCTTTCTTTCAAAAATCATTAACGGATTTCCAAATATTTAGCATTATAAAGGTTTGCTTACGCGTTACTACGAAAACTCGAACTAAGATAACAGCAAAGCCCTCTGCGAAAATGCAGCATGCCTCAGAGATTACGTTCGCGCCATCAATCTTTAAGTTTGTTCTAAACTTTCTGTTATATCCACGAAAATCTTTTAACTAAAATTCCAAAGAGTTTGGTTAGTTACGTATTGCTAGCGACTTCATCAAAGGATCTTAGGGGGGGGGGGGTCGAAGTCGTGACTTACTTAACGAGTTCTCAAAACCAGCAAAGTTGCTACGGGGCTGAATTTCGAGAGGGAAATTCCCAACTTTGTTTCTTTGTGTTTCCGGATGTTTGCTTCTGGCACGTTGCCGTGCTAATGATCTTTTAGGGTTAGCACAAGTCACATTTGCAATAAAAACTGAATACGACTTTAAACGCTATGGTAATGACATGGCATTTGACGACATAACTAACAGAATGGTTTCACATGTATAACTTAAGGATATCAGCACATTTGGGGTTTAAGGGCGTTCACGTGGCAATAATTCAAAATTTTATATTTGCTTAGCGTAGTGTTAGTTTTATAGACGATACTTGTGACGACATTTTCCACTTGTATACATTTTTTAGCTCTCATAGTTTCCCCATAGCGGCATGTATAATTCAGAATTTGCAAGTTACAGGAACATAGTTTTAACAAAAACCAAGTAACTTACTCAAATTAAATAATTTACACTGAAATAAGATATATTGGGCTATATGCTAAAAGATTTAAAAACACACAACAAAGTAATTTCGTTTTTTTTTAAATTGCCATAAATAAGGTAAATTTTCGTCATTTTCGGATTTTTTTTAAAAAGTACGAAGGAATTCCGTTCCGTGTTCTTAAATATTTCAGCACAGTGCCCATTATATCTGATTTCAGTGTAAATTATTTCATTCGAGTGAGTCAATTTGTTTTTGTTAAACCTATGTTCCTGTAACATGCTAATTCTGATTTTGACATGCCGCTATGGGAAAACTATGAGAGCTGAAAAATTTCTACAAGTGGAAAATGTTGTCACAAGTAACACCTATAAAACTGACACTGTGGCAAGCAAATATAAAATTTTGAATTTTTGCCACGTGCACGCCCTTAAGGTTTTGGCAGTTTATAGAGGTTACCTTTACCTAACCTAAAGACTGTTTTACTAGTATACCCAAACATGAACCCACAGGCATCCAAATGCAAATAAGTCACTTACTGATTAAAGTATAGTATTTTCTTTGACAACTATTATGCAATTTTAATATTTAAAATATACACGTTGTTTAAAATGTTTACCTCTGGGCCGCAATAACATAATATTTAACGAAGGCTTAGTTCACTTTTTTACAGTACTTATTCCTTGGCGTGTTGTAAAACGAAGTTATTTTCTGTTATATTTTTTAATGGCAAGAAATAAAAAACGTCAATGTACACACAACTGGGAAAAAAAATTACTGCATTTTTGGGACGTGCTAGATAATCAAATGCCTTATGTAACCGCACATGCCTTTAACAATTCAGCATTCGTTTTAGAAACCGGCTGGAAGGTTCTGGCTGTGGACTCATGATAGTCGCGAAATGTAATTGGCATTATGTCAATGTGCAAATACATCCCTCGTTTGATTATGGAAATCATTAAAATTACGTCGACATAACACATTTACGAATTTCTGGTAGTAGGCAAGCACTCATGATAGTTATAAACGCCCAATCACAGACCATACATCAGAGCTGTGGACGTGCAATAACGACACAGAAAGAAGGTGGCGCAAAAATACTTTCGAGAAAATCAGACATCCTTACCAATGCAAGATGTCGCATATTACATGCCCAATCATTGTGTATTACTGTCTCAGAAAAAAAACTTCAATACCTAAAAACTCCCAAACAATATTTCCACACCAAGTTTTGTGCAATCATACTGCACTCTAAAAAATGTTTTATTATGACAAACATTATGTTTGAAACCAAGCTACAGCAAAGTAGCTTAGCTGCAATGAAGAATTTTTGTATAAACTGTACAGTAATGTCATCGGAAACTTTGTAGCTATTAAACTAGTTCAATGCAATTTTTATTAGAGGTAGTGACATGTTTTCTAAGACGTGGTTCGTGGCCAAGGCCACGCAGAGTAGAACCCATTTTGTCTTCCTGCAACCACACTTTTTCTGGGTAATGCAGGTAGAATAATTTGCCTTTTATTTTTATTATTTTTTATTACTTAATATATTTTCGGGCAGTCTTGTATAATGTGAATTGCATCATAATTTGCTTTGCAAATTCTGCAGAGGGGTGACTCAACTAAATTACTAAGACAATGTCAAGTTCATATTCGGTAGCAATTGCTGCTAACTCTGCTGTAGCAACTTCTGATCGCTGTAAGTTTATTTGACCTATTCTGAGTCTGGTCATTTCAGCAGTCATAGTCTACTCTTTCAAATTCCAATTCATAATTTATGCGGCTTAGCTCCCACTGAACGCCTTTTCGTAATACGGACATTCCTTTGTATCTACTCTATGTTTACTGTCTTTTTTCTTCTCTCATGCAGTTTGCGCACTTGTCATATCCTTTATCTTTACATTCCTTGTATGTGTGTCCAGTTTGTCCACACTTAGAACAGACTGTTTCGTTTTGACACTTCGCTGATATGTGTCCATATCTTTGACACTCGTAACAATGAGAAGGAACAATGTAGTCCCTGATCTTGGAGGACTGGTATCCAATACATATTCTGTCTTTTTGAAATATCATGTCCCGTATTAGTTAATCAGTGTTTTGTTTTCTAAGAGAAGCCTTATGTTAAAAACAATTCTTCACAAATAAATTGTAATTACGTTTTTATTTTACATTTCAAATAAAACATTTTATTTACGGCCATGCTACTTTGTATTATTGGCTCATATTTGAACAGACTGTGCGTTGAGACAATGAAGATGTTTTAGCTTGCGTCTTTCTGCTCCGTCATTAAACAAGTCGGCTAGTCTCACACACACTAATTGAGAAATACCTACACAGTACCTACATAGTATAAGACAATTTCGCGAATACATTTTAGGATAATCTTAAATCCACATGCATATACATTTGTGATATGATTATATTTGGTTCACAGTTTGTTTAACACGCCCTGGAAAACGTTCAGCCAATAATAAACCTACAGTAAACAAGAACAGCATCATACAAACTAAAATAAGTATTTTTTTGGACACGCACCACTGCAGCAAATGGTGTTTCACAGAAAACCATATAATACGTCATGTATACAATCAGAGAATACACACAAACATACAGACAAGTAAACAAACAAAAGGACTTTGTTTACAACTGGCAAACAAAGGAAAACATGTACAATTCCACAAGGAATACTGTCAGTGATTTACAAGAAAATAACACAAAAGAGCTCCCAAGCACCACAAAAAAAATTAAGCAATAAATAAGTAATTAAATAAATAACTCAGATTATTCCACAAAAGGAATTCCGTCAGTAGGAACGAAACTATAGACAAAAATAATTACTTCAACAAACAGACAAAACCAAACGAACGAAAATAAAACTGGATGTAGATGACACGGCAGATACACAGACAGACACCTTGAAAAAAGCGAATGAAAACATATAAAACAGTAACTGTGGACAGTAAGACAATAAAAGAAACAGACGAACACAGCGATGACACAACTTATGCTGCAATGGCATGTGTCCAAAATACTTCTTTAGTTTGTAACTTGTCCCCATTGCAAGAATCATTCAAAAATAACAACAGTATCATGTTCTACCTGGTCTAGAGTTCAATTTTCTGCTCATTGGAGCTATAGTGAATGTACAAACAACTAAGACTGTACCTGAATTTTCTTCAAGTATGTATACAGCTGTACTTGGCATCCCCAGTGACGTCACAAAGTATATACTATTACTGTCCGAATTCTCAGTGTAGTACGCAGAGGCTCTACACTTTACACAAGTACACGAAGTCGCTTACGTGTTGGGTAATTCATCACACTATCACCGACTGCCAAATTGACATGAGCTCATTTTGATGTTCTGAGAAGGTTATGAAACACTAAAAATTAAAAATTAGTAAGTATTTCCAAAATATCTTTCAGTTGCGTGTAAATAAATGTACGAAATCACTTTCTCTCAGTTTCCTGTAAATATTTCTAAAAAATTGCGAAGTTAAATACATTTAATTTAAATTTATCAAGGTGATTATAGTATTACTTTTTATTTTTTTTTTTGTTTTGTTTTATCAATTTAGTACCGAAAGAAATTAAGAATTATTATTTTTTTTAATAACTATTTCTTGGGACTTTTCAAATATATTAACCCGCTCTGTGTGTGTGAATCGGAATATTTAGATTTTAAATTAGTTGCTAATATTACCTAATGCCAGTCTAGTATTGAAAATATTCACATGTCCGAATAATCTCAACTAGTGAACTTGTGTGTTTACTTAACGAGTATATTGACTTTTCGAATACACTTTAAGACTCTAAACTGTAGTGTACAGTGAGTTTAGCCTGCACGTAATCAAACTAATCAAATGTTGCTGCCTCTTGCTATAGTTTAATATTATTTTCGCGGTACTGAAATACCTAGTGATACATGCAAATCAGCATGGTTTCATTTTGAAAATATTAATCACGAAAAAAAAAAGTGCATTTTTAAAGTATTCACAGTAGATTAGGTAAGCTCTCTCTTTGTTTTGCGAAATACTTCCGTTGCAAATTGTGTTAGATATCATTGTTACTGACCATTTCGTGTGACCAGGCGATTTAAACTGGCACACGTTGAGTTGCATGCTCTGAAACCACAGCATTGCATTGTTTTAGTTACGTAACTCCATTCAAGTAAGTCTTGACACGAAGATGCATGGCTAATCGTTAAAAGAAAACCGTTGGCATTTGCATAGCATATAGATCTCTATCATACGTTCAAATAATTTCGCGAAAATAAAGTTCAGTTCTAACATTTATAGATAAATGAAAGTAGACAAATAATTTGCTGAACTTCTTTTGAAAAAAAATTGTTGCTTGCATTAAAAACATAATGTTTCTAAATATTCCTTATTTACTCCGTTATTAATCTCAGCGACTAATATGTTGGTGATTACCTGCACTAGATAGTGACACCGCAAATTAAATATTATCATATACCTACTAGCTCACATACCCAAAACTTCTCCGGGTGTTCTTTTATAACCTTCAAGTGACGAAAAATATCAATGAGTGTATGTAAGTAAAAAATTAAAAGATGGAGGAGAGATTTTAGACATTCTAAAAAGAATGTACTCAGCACAGTAAAAAAAAATTTTGTACTTTTACAAAAAGGTTTTTTGGAAATCAGTTTTTCGTAACACTACGAAAATATTTTGTAAAATTTACAAAAATCTTGTAAATTTACAAATTTCTTTGTATATTTACAAACATTTCTGTAAATCTACAAACAAATTTTGTATATTTACAGCTAATATCTGGTTCAGTTTACAATAATTTCTTGTAGTGTTACGATAATTTTTTTTGGAAACTAGTTTCCAAAAAATTTTTTTGTGAAAGTACGAAATGTTTTGTAAAATGTGAAAGGTTTCCTAGGTTTATTTTGTTTCAATTCGAAAAATCTGCTCGTTAGCATTATTTGACTAGTTCCCAAAGTTGTTTACGATATTTGTAACCACTTTAAAAAGGTTTCTGACATCTTACTTTCATTATCTGACTGATAATGTCCTGATATTACGTTACAAGAATTTCCTTGTAAATGTAAAAATTTTTTTTACCGTGAGAAGTGTTGTGCACGGCAGATGCACATACATTCCCGAGGCCCCTTGCCAAATGAGACGCCGGTATCGACTATGGTCTGCACTTTTCCAAGTTTGACTAAATTTTCAGCAACACTTGGTTAAGATCAATTTCGTTGCGTGGATTTGTATGAAAACAATGACACTTCGATTTGTAAATGCGAATATATTTACGTATATATTCATGTTATTTACAGCCTTAGGGGAATTACATTGATTTATACTACGGGCAGTTCATGATTTATAATAGACTTTTGGAAACAATCTGAAAAAATATGTTCACAATGCATGTTACATTATGTAAAGGAATACCAGAATAATCAAAGTAAACCCACCAGAAAATTAGAGCTATCGCCAATATTTGTGCTCACCACAATAATATTTTCCTCTCACTACCTGAATATTTTGGTCACCAAAAATAATTTTGTGTTTACTACAAAATAATTTGGCAGGAAACCTTTCCTAATTTTTTTTATCGATGTAGTGACGTCTAATTATTATAGTTTTGTGCGAGTGGGCATACATAAAAATAATGTTTTCCTGAGTTTAAATTTTCGAAGCCTGACTGTCATTCAGGAGAATATGAGAAATCCTACTCTTTAGTTACATTAAAAAATCTATAACAATTATGTTAAATGTGTTCAATGGAAAACAGATTTTTTACTGATTCTGTGTTTACGTCTTATTCGTGTATGTATATATATTTACACACACTCGCACATATTTTGTGAAACTACATTTATGAATACAAAAATATTCTTTCCTGTGCAAGTAGGCCTACCAGAGTTAAAAATAACTTTTGTAATAATTATTTATTTTTACTCTACATTTATCACAAACGCGACGCATTTTTAACATCCACGAAACATATATTACTGGGGAACGTCAGGGAGAATATTTCTGCTGGCTGTGGCGCAGCTGTTGTATTTTTCGAGTTATTGTGCCGTGTTAAATATTGATACACTCATCAGTATGCAGAGTGCAATATTTGTTTTGATACATCGCGTGTGGTCAGGGTTCAACTTAACGCACCGCTGCGCATTTAGAAACGTGATGGCGTCATCGGATAATATCGAAGCTCTCTCTATCTATCTCTCTGGACTATCGATCGTGCATTGCGTTACGTCACGTTAGCGATTTTATACTTGCAGATCTTGTATGTGGAATAACAGCATTCTAAATGTGACTGATTACTGTTTTCCATGCAATGCAATATTTGTCTTAAGAATCATACAAACATTATCACAGTTCAACATCACATTGCATTTAATTTACTAAGCAAAATAAATGCATACTGTAAGAGTGGTTTCCATGGAAAGTTTAAAAGTTTTATATAACCATACATATTATATTACATAATTTTTCGTGTAAATATAACTTAATGAACAAGGCAAATTTTTCTTATATTTTGCTTTATAATCAAGAAAAACCTTAAAAAAAATACTACCTAGTACAGTGCATGTTAATAATCTGTATCGGTAAAGTAATATGTCAATAATCTCTTACATTTCGAACATTCTAGAATACAGCAAAAAAAAGTGAGCTTTTAAGGTTTTAACGAAAGCACTCTAAAATAAAAAAAAAACGACTTATACTCCCATGCGAAAACAACTACGAAAAATGCAGATAAAAATATATAGTTCAATTATTTATGCTGAATTTAATGTGCCCCAACTCCAGATAGTTTATTGGTAACGCGTGACTGTACAAACAGAATATTCTTATTCTAGATACTAATAAATATTTTTTAGAAATTATGATGCTAATAATATGTATATATTATAATAATGCATATTTCATATTTATATGTACTATATCATCTCGTTATATACTGTAGCTGTGATGACGTTAAGAATGTTTAATGGTCGTTTGAGTGGGTCAGTAACAAGCCAGGCGTCTTGTAGGTATATCTTTTGCAATTCGATGTTCTAAGAAAATTTAACGTTATATAATATTTACATTACGTAATAAAGTTAAAATGATGTTTACTGCAAATGATACTGTTTTAATTTCACGGCACAAGATTGGCTGCACTGCTCGCAGTGTGGGATTCATTAACCTCGATAACGAAAATGAACCTGTAAAAAAGAGGATTGGAAAGACTGAGGAAATTGCCATGTGATTTAACCGTACTTTTAACAAAACGTAATAAGAAGCGCACAGAGAAAAAGGATATTACGAACATAAATAAGGGAGGACTACTTTCTGATCAGCGAGCCACCACTTCCAATAAATAAACATGAATATTTGTGCAATATTTCTGTCTATAAGACGGCCTAAGAACTTTAATAACACAGAACACGTGATACGAAATGTTTGGCTAAGGGGAATGTATGTATGTATTTGTGTGTATATATATATATATATATATATATATATATATATATATATATATATATATATAAAGAAAGTCGTGTTAGTTACACTATTTATAACTCAAGAACGGCTGAACTGATTTGGCTGAAAATTGGTGGGGAGGTGGCTTAGAACCAGGAGGACATAGGATACATTTTATCCCGTTCCACCGCGTTCCCGTGTGACGTCAAAGAGAATACAAGTCACTATAAAACGTGGTATAACAAAAACGCATATGACATGGAATAACAAAACGCAAATGACAGCTAAACATAATTTTGTCTATGGTTAAGTATGTTTGAAAATTTAATAACTATAAATTTTGTCAGAAATCAATAATCAGTAAATTGTATTCTCTTTGAATCATCATTGACAATGCCGCGACCAAGACGATCGAATCTTTCCCGACAAAGCATGTTCACGGGTAGGAAGACCATCTGCGTTGTTTGTTCTTGCGCCTGATAATAAACCAAATGAAGAGTGCAACCTATGCACCAAAATACATGAAAAATAAAGTACCATTAAAATACTTAATCCAAAATCTGCTTACATATTGCCTCTAAGGCGGAACAGAGTTCGCAGAGCCAGCTAGTGTATATATATATATATATATATATATATATATATATATATATATATATATATATAAACGATTAATAAAAACGTTTGGCTAATTTGCGAGCAAACATTTTGCCAATGTAATAAGTTTCGGGAAAATAATGCTGGCGCAAAGTATTTGTAACATTGGTCCATTTAAATGAAAATATTCTTCGCAGCATTACTTGATTGCTTGCTTGGTTCCAATGGGATATTTGCCTGCCTGAAGTATTTATTTTTTATTCGTAGGGACCCTAGATTTTAGGGAAAACATTTTGCAGTATGTCGCTGCGCAGAGGCGAAATTCTCGAGTTGTTTCACTAAAAAAATAGTTACGTGTAACTTCACCGAAGTTTAAATCGCATTGGAAACTAAGATTCTGTTTCAAATTACATATAACGACAGAAATGAAATATAAAAACGAAGTATTTTTAAATAATAATCATTAATAAGCTGCTTGTTTTGAAAAAAATCTTCCTGTAACGGTAAATAGTTATACAACTAAAATTTTGATGATACATTTTTATATACACTAGTAGCAGTAGTAATAGCAGGTATTTCGGGATAAAGGTAGCATTATTAAAAACATGCTTAAGTTTATTCTTCCATTGTATCTTTATTTATTTGCCACTTTTCATTGTAAACAAATCACGCTGAGTAATAATCAACGGGTTTAGGCTGTACCATACTTAATAGCTAGCGTCTGAGTTCACAACATAAATATGTTTTGATTATTATTCCAATCCAGATGATATTCATAAGTGTGAGCTTATCGTGAATCATCTATACACGTTGCTAATAATTTCACATTCGCAACAGCGTCATGTTATATAAAATTATTAGTATTATATATCTTTGGATCCTGTTACAAAAGTTTTAGCAGCGATGCAAATGATTTACGTAGAATAGACCAAATGAAAAGAATGTAAATACACAACAATTTTAAAGTACAAAAATTTGTTTAAATTTATACAGTAATGGTTTGTAAAATTGTAGACATATTACTGTCTGTGTTCAGCTCTAAACATTTCATAAAAAATTGCGATATTTATTTACAGTGTAACAAAAAACCGGGAAACTAGTTTCCAAAAATTGTTATTTTTTAAAAATGTATTTTAAATGGCGTAAAATTGTCCAAATCGTAACGCAGCAAAATATAAAATGAATGTAAGCAATAAACGTAACCAAGAAATTATTTCCACTCCAGCTCGTTGGAATCACAGCAGTTTAAAAAAGCGAAGATCTGTTGACGTTTTATGTTTACAAACATTGATAACATGGATGGAAATTTTTAAACTACTCTCATAATGTAGCGCCATGATATGTCGACTTCAACCAACATGTAAGTGTTGTTCAGTTAACATTGCACTCTTGCATAATTTAAGCTAAGGTTAATTCAGTTAAAAAGGTAAAATGTACCAAAGAAATTTTCTCTTGTCGCACAGATCCGCCAGAAATATTGTATGACGTAACATGTAATTTATTTTCTGAGATAACGACCTCCATTTTAAGCCCGAGATTTGCGTAATTCTCAGAGAGTTTAACTACTTGGCTCTTCTACAAAAAAAGAAGTGTAAAGTTAAAAAAAAAAACTTTTGTGCGAGGCGTTGTAAAAACGTCACTAATATTTTAACGTAATAAAGTTTTTATAGGTAAGTTAATTATGAAATGAACACAACAATTTGAGTCGAAATTAAAAAAAAAAAAAACATTTCAGCTCCCCTGTCACAATGTACAATTTTTGTACATAATGTAACTTTTTGAAAATAATATTCCATAAAACAAGGTAATATACGTAATATATTACATATATTTATATTTATGTATAAACGAGTGATTATGTTGAGTGTTTATAATTGCATCAGGGTTAAAAAAAAATGTGTTATTGGATTATTTAGTCAAAATAAATTTTTTAACATAAACATTTTAACAGAATGTATGCACGTATAGAGAAAGCGAATATTAATTTTCCGGTGACGAGACGGGATTGGTAATTAATTCCTGTCGACTCAGTGCATGGATACAGTAACTCGGGCGATGCAGCAGGAGGAATAGAAAATGTGTGCGGTGGCGCAGGGGAGGGGAGTAGGCAGTGTGTTTACTTGGAGTGAATACAATTACCTTTCCTCCTCATTCAGTTTTCCCAAAAATTCCATAACAATTATAAGATGTTTCTTCCCTTATATAGTTCAAACTTTCGCGACAATACTTGGTGATTAGTAGGGGGGTCAAAGAATTTTGTAAAAAAAATTATCACTGCAGTTTCATTCTCAAAGTCCCCAGAACATTAAAAATCATATTTTCACTAGTAAAACACAATCAGTGAAGAATAAAGCGAGTGAGGAGATTCAGGTCAGCACTCAACATCGAGGTCTTTAGTGCTGGTGAGAGGCGACATGAAGTGAGTATGGAGCAGCACAGGAATGAAGGAGCGAGGAAAACGGGAAAGCCCCGAGTAAACCCATCGACTAGCGGCATCATCCGTCTACGTGCGGAGATCCGTGGACCGACTCAATCAGAAATCGAACCTGAATCGCCTGGGTGGAAAGCGAGAGGTCTGATCCCTATATCATCGCGGCCCCAACATAGTCAGTTTTTATATGAAAATGCACAGTTAAATTTCTATATATAGGCCTACTAGTTTTTCAGCGTAAAGTGGAGACTTTTGAGTCAAACTGTATCACTTCGCCGTTTATCAATACAGTCATGATAGTGTAACTAATGAGTATAGTTTATAGATCCTATAGAATTCAGAAGTTAATTTCAAAGTAACGACAGAAATTGTATATATTTTTTGTAATGTCGCTCTTCAGTATGTTTACCTTATCGTGAACAGCAGTAATACAAATCATAAAAAATATCAATGACGAATATACATTCGCAAAGCGGTATTTCGTGTCTTCGTTTTTTACTACAACAAACCAATTAAAATTTTGGAAACCTCTTTCCACTACCCCATCATCAGAAAAAAAAAATCGATAAATCCCAAGCACGGGTCTGAAACGCGGGCAATTTAAATTCGAGCCGTTACGTCCGGCAGAGATTCCCCGGACTGGCGCGGCAATGAATAACCTAGGCCCAGGCAGTTGACAGGTGACACGGGGTGTTGTTGGGGGGGGGGGTGGAGTGTGTAGGGGTTGGAGAGGGGGTGTTATATTTCCAGAACGCGTGGTCGCAAGGAAGAGGCGAAAGGGGGTTGTGGGGGAAGGGGTAAGGCTGGCTGATAAGGGAGTAATGTATGTGGCGGCAATGCATCAGCCAAGCCCCGACAGGGATCCCAGTGACGTCACGTGCGGGCTGCGGTAATTAACTGCGCTCGGGGCGACTCTGGCGGCCAGCGGCGGAACTAGTCGCCACCGGAGCGGCCGGGACAATTTACACGCTGCCAGATTAACTTTCAATTATTGCGCCATGTCCCCTCCAGACTGTTCATTTACCAACCTCCCCCACAATCCAACCCTTTCACTATTCTCTGTTAATTCAATCTCACTTGCACGTGATTTATTTACTTTTTAAATCAGGGCTCGCAATGCAATTTGTTGGAAATTACCGGAGAAAGCTATATATAAAAAAAGATCTTATAATAAGATATCCGAAAATTTAGCTAAGCCATTAGATGAGGTGTTAGATTTAAAACTCTTGTACATATTAATTACTAGAGACCTGAAAAATTCGCGTTTTTATTTGGGCAGAAGCTAGAATTACATCAACTGTAAGTTTACGTCACTTTCGCAACTGGTCTCTGACTTATTTGACACTTGCTGGAAGTCTGTGAGCCAACAATGGAAATGTAACTAATACCGACTTATATCACTTTAACAGCAAGCAGTTAATGAATAGGGCACAGTAGTTTTTGCGAAAAGGTTTTTGCCCCACTTTGTCTCAAGAGTCTTACGTGTACACCTGCACCTCAACTTCACGATTATTGACAGAGTGATTTTGTGCAGAGTCTTTGTTAGGGCCACGATTTTGTCGCGAAAAGATTTTTGCCTCACTTTGTTTCAGTGACTCACGTGCATATCGGCAGTTCTGTTTCAAGGTTATTGGCAGCGTGTCTTTGTTCAGACACGTTTCTCATTTGACTGCACCAATCAGAATAAGATTATTGTGAGTCTGTACGTCTATAATTTGCCAAAGCCAGTGAGAGTAAAATCATCCAACCACAGACGATGTAGCAGAGCTTCAGGTGTGCACATGACGCATCGAAACCAAATGTTGCAAAAATCTTTTCGCCATAAAATCGTGGCTCTAGTCATTGTTCATTTGACTGTGCCAATCAGTACATGGATAACTGTGACACAACACGTCTGTGATTTGCGGGTTAAACCTCCATGCAGACGTTGTATGTTAAGGCATCCAATCACTGACCACATAGCAGAGATGCAGGTGAGTACGTAATGCACTGAAACGAAGTGCTGCAAAAATATTTCCGCGGAAACTACCGGGCCCTATTAATGAGTATCTGCTGTCTGGTTCAGTTCACATATATTCTTGCAGGCTAGCCTACATGTCGGTGAACACACGAATTTTTCCCGTCTCTACTAACTACTATCGTGATAAGGCTGCTGTTATTGAAACTCTTCCTTCAGGACTCTGAACCAATAGCAGACCTGCATGTAAGCACTCACTGACTGCCGTTATACCTCGTCAGTTGTACAACTGTCCACTCCCTGGAGCTGCAGTCAATGTACAGTTAGCTGAGGGGAAAGTATGTACAGAACTGTGGAGTCCAACAGGCAAGTCGTTGAACACGCATCATTTCCGGATCTGTAATGGTTTCGTCTCAAACAAAATAAACTTGATACATTGTTTGCCTTTTGTAAAGTTTTTTTTTTTTTTCGTTTACAGAGAATGGCTAGAGATGATGGTATATCGCGAAAATATTTTATGCAAACATACCCTTGAAAACACTGTAGTTAATTACGACATATATGATTGGGTGATATACGCCTGACACAATGTAGCTGTCTGCAGACCAATAACAGGCATCAAATATTACAATAGCGGGATTCTTATTGGCTCAGTCAAATAGGGCAACAGCTCTACATACAAACTAAAGCCAGTAATCTTCTGGTGAGGTGAACGTGTGTTGAATACCAGCAAACAGTCAAGTTTTCCCGCTATAAACCATAATTAGAGATGGTGAAATTTCGCGATTTCAATGAACTGCATGTAAGAATCAAATATCCTATGCATACTCAAGCCCTGTCTATTCGTTCATTGTCTGTTGTTCCACTGAGTAGCAGCTAGTGGACAAATGATCTGGACTTGAGTAAGCATTGGATATTTGATTCTAACATGCAGGTCATTGAATTCGCGAAATTTCTCCATCTCTAACCATCATCTCTAAGAATGGCTGCTGAACGGCGTAACTAATTTACGAGCTCACAGTTAAACTATGTAAGAAAACATAATTCATTACAAAAAAAGTAACTTTCAAGTTCTTTCGAATCTTCACGCACGTTGGAAAAATTATGTGATTAATACAATATCACAAGGTAAATTGTTATTGTTGCTACTGCATTCTGTACATGACGTATGCAATGTCTTCAGGAACATCGGGAGGAGAAACCATATATACGTCGCTACAGCTCAAAAGACAAGACCTCAAATTACGCTATTTTTAGCCCTACAATGTAGCTTAAAAATTAAATCCAATGTCAAATTCTTGCTGAACGATAACTGGAATTTTCGTTCGAATAGTACGGTTTACTTTATGTCATTAAGGGCGTGGTTCGCCTCTCTTTTCAACGTCTTTTTTTATTGTTATATTTGTACCACATATGTTTTATCTTATTTCAGACATAAATTGTGATTAAGTCATCCTCTTAAGAAACTTTTGTATCTCTCATAGTTTTTGCGTAATGAGTCGTGAACGTCAAAATTTGCACTTTACCTTTACGGTTTAAGTACGCCATTAAAACCAACTGACATACCAAACCGACAAAATTCACAGTGTATAACAATGTTGTAGGCTATGATTTGACATATATAAAAACAAAAAAATAAATTACTTTTGTATTTAATAAAAAAAAATGCAGAATTTTAAAATGAAAATAAAAAAATTATCAAAAAAATTTTAGAAATACAAAAAAAAAAATATATATATATATATATATATATATATATATATATATATATATATATATATATATATATATATATATATATATATATATCTCAAATCATAGCCTACAACATTGTTATATAGTGCGAATTTTTTCAGTTTGGTTTGTCAGTTGGTTTTGGTAACGTACTTAAAACCGTAAAGTCCAAATTTTGTCGTTTACGACTTATTACGAAAAAATTACGAGATATACAAAAATTCCCTAAGAGGAAGATTTAATCACAATTTATGTATAAATTAAACAGAAATATCTGGTACAAATATAAAAAATAAAAAAAAGACGTTGAAAACTGAGGTGTTAAGCAAGAAAATTTGTTAAATATGTGATTATACCTCAAATTCAATTTACATTTCGCTACAGTACAGACTTATAATTACGCCGCAATTTGTCGGGTAAATTTTTTTATATTCGTAATTTACCCGACAAATTGCGGCGTAAGTATAAGTTAGCAGCTAAATCGCAAGGTCTGTACTGTAGCGAAATATAAATAGAATTTTAGGTATATTCGCATATTTAACATTTTACTTCTCAGAATTCCAAAAAAGTGGAAAATAATAAAATTCAGTATGGCGACTGAAACAGAGTCTTAAATAAACATGCATTTGGTATGTGTTGTTGCTATACAAGAAAGTTAACTGCTACGATATTTATGCATTTGAATGTTGTCTAAAATCAGTTTATGAGCGTAAACGTATCGTATTGTCACAGAGTATACACATACATAGAAGCAAAACTACAACACCAGAGGTGAATTAGATACTGACGAGCATATATATTACGGAATGCTATTCGCTAGTCAGTAAGTGTTATGGAACGAACCAGACTGTAGCCTGAACAATACACACACGCCAAACAACACCGCAACAACTCAAAAATTGTCGAATATGAGTTATAACTATTTTTAAGGTCAGAGTTGTCTCTTTCCATATATGAAAAAATTGCCTCAGTTACAAATTCTAGCATTTCCAATGTTGTTTGAGATGTGTAACTTTTGCACTTAGTTTATTTTTAAGACTGTGCAGAACAACATCGCATTTTCGTATCCTTTGATTTTATAAAACGTAAGTATTTTTGTAACGGTACTGTAGTGTCGCAATTCAAAACTGCCCCCGCATTGATATGTGGCAGTTTTCTTTTCTTAAAGATGTGCTTCAACATGTCACATCTAGAAATGTGGCACTTTTTCATTTCAGTATATCACCTGTAATACTAAACCAACACAGCAGTATTTTGATATGTGGCACCTTTTCTTTATAATTATTAATGTATCAGTGTCAGAGTTGTAAATGTGATAATTTTGAATTTGGGTAGTAATTTATTTAACTGCAACAACAGTGAAATCACAATTCTCAACAACAAGTCATTAAACACTAATATTTGTGCCTAAACATTAATAAAAAATACACTATTTTTGAAAAAATTAAAGCATTTTCATTAACAAATGCACACACGTCTGCAAATTAAAAGCTTCAAATGCGATTATCTCAAAACTTGGTTTTTTAAATAAATTGTAGCAGTACTGTGCTAGGTGTGCCAATAGACCGCTTGTAGTCAATAACTGACTAAGTACGGTGTAAGATACCACAACGCCAGTTTGCTTCTGTATAGCTAGCTGTTTGTTGTTCGGTCTACGTTTACAACAAATTTGCTGTGAAAATAACGCTACTGTGATGTCTGAATGTTTTGTCGTGTGTTCTAATTAACTGCCCAATAGCCTCCGGAGCATTAAAATTAATTAACCATGCGTCGAAACAATTTCCCTTCACATAAATACTTCACTTTATAGGCTGTTGGCTGTAAATCCGAGCCATTCAAGTTTGTGCGCGTGTGTTGATTATATGTGGCTCGAAATGCCAGAGTGTATGTTGTAAGCGCAAGATAGCAGTAATACTCTTCCTGTTTTCCTTCTTGTTAGAAGCATCTATATAGTGGAAGCTATGATACGTCTAGTAATGATGTCCTTAATGCCATTTCTTGAAGTGTTACGTGATACACACGTGTTCAGAATAAAGTTTGTCCTTAAACGAATCAACATTGCCAACGCATGTACAATTACCGATAAGGTTCATTATTAAACATAGCTACGGAACGAAGGCTAAAATT
This sequence comes from Medauroidea extradentata, assembly GCA_003012365.1. Classification (NCBI taxonomy): domain Eukaryota; kingdom Metazoa; phylum Arthropoda; class Insecta; order Phasmatodea; family Phasmatidae; genus Medauroidea; species Medauroidea extradentata. Next base: position 59,124 of record PNEQ01131209.1, read on the forward strand.
GATGCAAATGAGGGTAAAACTCGTATAACAATTTTTATCGCCAACTGTTGGAATGTCATGTAGATTTTTTTTAAAATATGAACTAATGTGTAAGCACTTTGGAAATGTGTTGCTTACATAATTTCATACTTTTTGAAACTGGCTGGATACCAAATGCCTATAATAGTCTTGAAGAACAAAATACTTAACTGGCCGCTAGTATTTACTTTAGCCATAACTAGTCCAGAACAAAATACTTAACTGGCCGCTAGTATTTACTTTAGCCATAACTAGTCCACACAGAACATGCCCGAAGAACCAATAGTTCACATTGATCTGATATTTTGGAGGAAGTGGCCAGACGCACAACTCGCAATAGTGAAACATATGCAGTGTAGTCTATTTATCAGATGAACACGATCTGACGCATGGTTTTAAGTAAAGTTGTGTTTATTGACAGCAACATGTTTCTGGTAAACATCTTGATTTTTGTAGTAGCATCGTTGCAGACCAAGATTAATTTGGCAAATATACGTCCGTATAATACTTCGTAAACGAACAATGTAGTGATGCTCATACCGGTTACTTTCCTGTAACGGTTCCAGTAGTTATCGTTGCTGGTCAGGAACCGGTTACTTAAACAGTTATTCGTTATCGGTTATTTGAAATGGTATTGATACTCATTTCACATATTTAACTGTTTGCTTCCTCATCGCTGGCATGTAACGGAAAAATGTTTCAAACTTTATTCCGTTACATGCAGTTATATTTTCGTACATTGATAAAGATAATTGCAAAATGTTATCGAATGAAATGGTGATGACATAGATCGTAAATGTGAAAATTGTTC